>CAUYON010197607.1:0-12604 GCA_963573935.1 Arctocebus calabarensis
GTGGTCCCAGCGACTTGGGAGGCAGAGGCAAGAGACTCGCTTAAGCCCAGGAATTGGAGGTTGCTGTGAGCTGTGATGCCATAGCACTCTATCCAGGGTGACAGCTTGAGGCTCTGTCTCAAAAAAAAAAAAAAAAAAAAAGAGATTAGTTAAAAACCCAAATCTGTCTGCCTTATACATACATGTATCCAGATTCACAAGAGTTTGATCTTCTTCCTCATCTTTTGCCTCTTCTTCTGGGGGTGGTGGTGACTTTGAGCTACACATAGAATAGAAAGGAAATACAGTGTAATCAAAGCCTCTTCTTGGAGTGTCTGCATGCCATTACCTCTGCTTTAAACTACCAGTGAATATCAAACCCCAGTAGGCAGCTTCTTTCAATAAGTGAGAAAGAAAAATAGGAGCTTCCATGGTAGATTCAGTCTAAAACTTAAGCCCTATTCCATTTTTAACCCATCCCTCCTTCCAGACTCTTCAATCAGCATCAGGTACACCAAAATCAGAGCAGACGCTCCATTCAAAGGGACTGTTTCCCTCACCGGCTGTGGTAAGCCTCTTCCCGGAATTCATAGTAAGCTCGGCCATGTTCGTCCTTCTCATCCCGCTGTCTCTTTACCCCCCGCCGCTCACCATCTGAGCCTGCAGGTTTTGACTTTTCACTATCTTGGTCATCTCCTACAAGGTAGGAAAAGAAATCAGCAGTTTTCATACTGTTTAGAATATGCTCAGAACCAAAAGAAACTAAAGTGGGATCTCAGTATCTAATCAAAATTTCCAGGTTATTCCACTACATCCACTTAACGTTTTATTTCTACAGATTATCTTCCTATTATGGGCTGGGATTTTATTTTAAAAAATCATTATGGGCTAATTACAGTCAAGCAGAAGATTAAAAAATGGACAAATTTTGCATTCTAAATTTATCTATTAAAATCAGGAAATTTGCAGATTTCCCCCCTCAATGTAATATAAAAAATATCCCTTAGGCCTTTAAAAAAACTTGTGGCGGGCACCTGTAGTCTCAGTTACTTGGGAGGCTGAGACAAGAGAATTGCCCAGGAGCTGGAGGTTGCCGTGAGCCATGAAGCCATGGCACTCTACCAAGGGCGACAAAGTGAGACTCTGTCTCTTAAAAAACAAACAAACAAACAAAAAAAAACCCCAAAAAACAAAAAAATAAAAAAACTTTCAAAGGTTAATTTAATTTCCATTCTTGCCAAGATTTGGATTTAAAGTAGGCACTTAGTAATAGAGTCTATAACACTTTTCTGTAACTTCGGGATAAATTCTACGATTTTTTTTTTTTTTTTTTGAGACAGAGTCTCACTTTGTTGCCCTTGGTAGAGTGCCCTGGCTTCACAGCTCACAGCAACCTCCGACTTCTGGGCTTAGGCAATTCTCTCGTCTCAGCCTCCCGAGTAGCTGTGACTATAGGCGCCTGCCACAACGCCTGGCAAATTTTTTTTCCTGGTTTTTGCAGTTTGGCCAGGGCTAGGTTTGAACCTGCCACCCTCAGTATATGGGGCCGGCGCTCTATTCACTAAGCCACAGGTGCCACCCCACAATTTTTTTTTTTAAATTAGCCTTTCATGCTTTAAAATGCACTGCTATCCATGGCTTTATTTTACATGGCAAATGGGCTTAAGCCCATGATATATAGCTGTATTTTTAACAAGGATCTTTAACAAAAGTTGCAGGAGCACACCATTAAGTCACAAGAGACCCATAAATAATAGTGTATCTTTACTGCACATAATTTGGGGCAGGAAAGTATTGTCATATTTAGTAACACTCTTTACAAGAGGAAAAAATCTGGAATTTTTCCTTAAGTTTTTGTATTTGGCAACACTAAGAAGGTTTTTAATAATAATTTCTTTAAAACAATTCTTTATCCCTAAACATTTTACCTGCTATTTGAGATACACATAAGGTTATGTCAAAGGTTATGTAATGGGATTTTTGTTCCAGGACACAGGACCAACAATCTGCAAGTTGCATGCGATTGCTATAAAATGGGTTCCAATATTACCATGATACTCTGTAACAGCCTAAATTATAAAAACTACTAAGGCAACCCACTTTATACTGAGACTTGGAAGCAGCTCTAGTTTTTCCCTCTACTCTGATAGATACTGTAATAGATCAGCTCTAACCATCCAATCACTTCAAAGCAAAGGACAAAGGTCATTAACTCCCTGGGGCAACTCTACACATTCTATTCCATGAGGTTACACAGGGGACCCACCAGTACTTCAATCATTTCAATTCAGGAAGCCAGAGGCCTGAAATGCAAAGACTTGATTAAGCGTACAGCAAATCTACAAATAAACCCATCATAGACTTAATGGGGCAATTAAAATTTAATCATAGTAACACAGGCAAAAATAAAAACCCAGTCAAGTAACCTTAACTGGCTTATTATAAATGCACTTGATTAAAACTTTTCTTTTCTTTAGTTAACTATTAAACCGAACACCCTCACACTCGAGGTTGTCCCCTATTACTGAAGTAGGAACAAGATTAGATTTCCCGATTTTCTGTGTAGTTCAAGCTCCAGTAAAGCGCTTTTGACCGAGTAGACTTTGACGAACTTGGTCTATTGCTTAACATTTTTATGGTGAAAAAGTCAACAGGCAGGTAGCCCAAAGACTAAGCCTCCAAATGTCGGTCTGGCTCTCTGTGTAACTGCCAATTCCTTAGCACATTCTCCACTAGGAAAAAAACTAGTACCGCGGTACGGTAGAGTGTTCCGCAGGTAGCTCGCATGCAAATTCACTCACTTCCATCCATTACCACCAAAGAATCAAGTTAGGCAGGAACCTCCCTCCTGCAAAGAGTGGGGCCACTAGAGGAGGCCAACCCCCCCCCCCCAGGAAGGTAGGTGAAGGATGAAAGCCACTTCCCCCGGCGAGTCCCATCAAACGGCGATAGGAATCTTCACTTTCAGGCAAGTGAGAAAAATCCGACCCCGCGATGCAGGGCGGGGTGCTAGATCAGGGGCGCAGTCGGCAGGTTGGAGCCGGGCTCCGCTGCCACCTCCTCACCCTGTTCCTCTGCGGCCTTGTCACCCAGCGCTTCGGATCCCGGCGTCTCGTCGCCGCTCCGCTCCTCGGGCTCGTCTTCCTCCCCCTTGTCGGTGCCCTGCTCTTCGCCTCCATTTACCCCACCTGACCCGGCCGTGGCCTCCACTGGCTTCTCAGAAGCATTGGGCTCGGCCAAGGCCTCCATGGCTGCCGCCTCCGGGGGCTCCGGTGGCGGCTGCGCGGCCTGGCCTGACGCCTGAGAGGGAGGTGGCTCTTCGTCCTCGTCCTCAAGCAGCGCCTCCTCGTCCTCCTCCTCCTCTTCGTCGTCCTCCTCGTCCCCGCCCGGACCGCCGCCCGACGCGGCCACAGGCCGAGGCTCCGCCTTGCAGGCCCCGCCGGGCCCGGCCCCGCCACCGCCGGCCTCGTCCTCGAGCATCTCGGCGTCCAGCGCCTCCTGCAGCCGCTGCGCCAGATCCACTTTGAGGCCGCGCGAGTCCAAGCCCCGCCGCTGCAGCTCCGACCGCAGCTCGGTCACTTTCAGCCGCTTCACCTCCATCGCCGCCGCCGCCTCCTCCGCCTCCCGCCGCCTCCTCCCCTGCGAACCGTCGACCGAGCCCGACCGCGCAGGCGCCGCCGCCGCCCGCCTCCGCCTCACGCGCCAGCCCTGAGCCCGCGCGAGCGAGCGCACGCACGCAGGCAGTGGAGGCTGCGCACGGTTCCCACTACGTATTATTTGTTTCTCCTTTCTCCTCCCCTCCCCCTTTGGCTCACGGAACCCAAAACAACGCTACCGGGAGCTGCTCCCCTCCTAGTCCCTCGGTTCCCTAGATGCGGGCGGGAAGGCGTGCTAAAACGACAGAGTTCCCTCCTTCTCCCTCCCACCCCCTTTCACTGCTCTAGGCCAATCACCGCCGGGGTTTTACTGCGCAACCGCAACGGAGTCCAAGACAGGCTAGGCTGGCGATAACTCAAGTGCCTCGTAGCACGGAAGCGTGTGCGCGCCGGTCTTGCCGTACTTCAGCGGCGGTTCTGCGCAGCCGCCCGGAACTCATTTGGCCTACCCCCCTCTCACCATCCTTACTTCCTTCTGACTTCTAGTTGCCACGGTGCCTTAGGGCTTATCCCCTGTCCTTTTTTCCCTACTGATGTGTATGCGGCAGCTACTTGAGAGTAACAACAGAAAAGCCAGAAGAGAAGCCATTGCACCAAAAAAGCCCACTAGGAATTATTTTTCTGGTTAGTAAGCAAACGGGCTTTCACGAACCAAAGGGTAACTGTAATCATTAGTCTCTCCTTCTACCCAGCAACAGAGGCCCTGACCCCGCCTTTCGTCTCTCTTATTGGCCAACTTGAATAGTCATTTGCTATTCTGATAGGTCATCCGTGATCATTCGGGTTTTTCCAATTGGCGAAACCGCCTGGGGATTTTTTTTTTCCGGGTTAGTCCGCCGTGGAGGCGGGGTCATTTCTTCGGGATTATTTTTTCCGGAGCCGCTTCTGATTGGGCGGCGTGGTACAATGCACGCGACTCTTTAGACTCCAAACTGCCGGTGATCTGACCCTTTCATCTCCAGGCGCGCTCGGGTAAACCGAAACCCAAGAGACTTCCGGGCTTGAGCGTGTGCAGAGGGCTAGTGGCCGCGACGCCTAGTGGGCTTGCAGCGGGGGTGCTAAACGCACTCCAGAGTCTCGCCTATGGGTGGGGGTGCCAGAGCCTGGTTCCCCTGGGTTGTACCACTCACACCTTTAAGTGCTTGTTGAATAAGGACAAATAAAGAGCTGGAGTAGACGCAAGCTCCCTGATTTCTTTTTTTTTTTTTTTTTGAGCTTCTTGATTTCTTTTAGCTGTAGTTCACGCCTACTCCCTTCTACTTCCAGGTCAGTGGAGGCGTATCTTAAAGAGAAGAGGAAGCAAATTCTACCGGCTAGTGAACGGCGGCCACGATTGCTAAACAAGGCCTTTGCTTTTGGGGGGGCGGGGAGGCTTCCTTGCTTTGGAATTACCTCTACTGGGAAATTACTTAATCTTTGGTTTCGCTGTTTTTACATTCTCTTCCTAGTTTCCTGCGCATCAGGAGATTGAAAAACTGCAGAGAGGAGAGGTGTGGTTCTAGTAAAAACAAGCAAAGCTCATGTCCCAAGGTGGGTGGGGGGGGCGCCTGTCTTTCTAAGTCGCCTACCAAATCAGTTATTTTGCTCCCAACCCCAGAGTTTCAGTTGCTCTTTCACTTCCCAATTCCGCAAGAGCACTAGACGACAAAGAGTTATGGAGAAGCGCCTGCAGGAAGCTCAGCTGTACAAGGAGGAAGGGAACCAGCGTTACCGGGAAGGGAAGTACCGAGATGCTGTGAGTAGGTACCATCGAGCTCTGCTTCAGCTGCGGGGTCTGGATCCCAGTCTGCCCTCCCCGATACCTAACTTAGGTCCTCAGGGCCCGGCTCTCACACCTGAACAAGAAAACATACTGCAAACCACCCAGACAGACTGCTACAACAATCTAGCTGGTAAGAACAGGGCTGAAGGGTGGGTAGAGAACATCAGTGCAGGAACATGAAAATTCGTAAATATTGGGGGAAAAACACTGGCATTCTTTTCCTTTCTCATTCAGTTATTCCGCTATGAATTGAAATACATTTCCAATCTGGGGCTCCAGTGGAGCTGCTGTAGACTAGGGCTTCTCAAATTTCACCTGGAGAGTTTGTTAAAGCACAAATTCCTGCCCTCCCTCTAACCCCTGAGATTAGGATTTAGTGGGTCTCAGATAGGGGTTTCCAATTTTGCATTTCCGACAAGCTCCTGGGTGATGTTTTTAGCTTAAGGGGATTTTGTATGCTGTAGACAAAAATTGAACTTAGGATTAGGCCATTGTTTCTCAATGGAAAATTTAATATTTGGGAAACAAGTTCCATGCTTTAGTTAGTTCTGTAGATCACTTAAGTTCAATGGTTTTTATAGCATTTCTTCATTTTCTTTCTTCCTGCAAACAACTAATTTGGATTACTGGTATCTTCCATCTTCAGATGGCCTTGGGTGAAGAGATGGATGCCATAGTGTAACTGAGATTAACCTGCTAAAATAAAAAGAGACTTGGCTGGGTGCCTGTAGTTCAGCAGCTAGGGCGCCAGCCACATACACTGGAGCTGGCGGGTTGGAATCCAGCCCAGGCCTGCCAAACAACAATGACAACTACAACCAAAAGATAGCCTGGCCTTGTACAGGGTGAGGCAAGAGAATCGCTCAAGTCGAAGAATTGGAGGTTGCTGTGAGCTGTGACGCTAAGACATTCTACTAAGGGCGACATAATAAGACTCCTCTCGGGCGACGCCTGTGGCTCAGTGAGTAGGGCATAGGCCCCATATACCAAGGGTGGCAGGTTCAAACCCGGCCCTGGCCAAACTGCAACCAAAATATAGCCAGGCGTTGTGGCGGGCGACTGTAGTCCAGCTACTTGGGAGGCTGAGGCAAGAGAATTACTTGAGCCCAAGAGTTTGAGGTTGCTGTGAGCTGTGACACTACGGCACTTTACCAAGGGTGATAAAGTGAGACTGTCTCTACCAAAAAAAAAAGAAAAAGAAAAAAAGGATAAAAGACTTTTTTTTTTTTTGAGACAGAGTCTTGCTTTGTCACTCTTCGTAGGTTGCTGTGGCATCGTAGCTCATAGCAACCTCAAACTCGTGTGTTCAAGCGATTCTCTTGCCTCACCCTCCCCAGTAGCTGGGATTACAGGCCTTTGCCACAATGCCAGGCTATTCTTAGAGACAAGGTCTCAGTTCTGGCTCAGGCTGGTCTCTAACCTGTGAACTCAGGCAGTCCACCGGCCTCAACCTCCCAGATTGTAGGCTTACAGGCATGAGCCACCACGCCAAGTGCCACCATACCAAGTTCTCAAAAAGAGATTTTTTAAGTCTGTTCTTTGAAAGGCAGAATAACCATAGAGCTAATTAAATTATTTTGCAGTATATTAGAACCTGACAGTCCAAATAGAAGCTACAGAAATTAAACTTCCTGACCAGGCGTGGTAGCTCACATATGCAGTCCTACTGTTTGGGAGGCCAAGGTGGGTGGATTGCCTCAGCTCAAGTTCAAGACCAGCCTGAGCAAGATTGAGACCTTGTCTCTACTAAAAATAAAAAAATTAGTTGGTTGTGGTGGCATGTGTCTGTAATCCTAACTGCTTATGAGGCTAAGACAAGAGGATCACTTGAGTCCTGGAGTTTGAGTTTGTAGTGAGCTATCATGATGCCACTGCCCTCGTGCTCAGGCAACACAGCAAGACCTTGCCTCAAACAACAAAAAGGGCGAGGGCCTATAATCCTAGCATTCTGAGAGGGCGATGTGGGTGGATCCTTTGACCTCAGGAGTTCAAGACCAGCCTGAGGAAGACTGAGACCTTGACTCTGCTAAAAATGGAAAAATTAGCTGGGCATGGTGGCACATGCCTGTAACAGCTACTTGGGAGGCAGAGGCAAAATCACTTGAGCCCAGGAGTTTGAGGTTGCTGTGAGCCATGACAACATGGCACTCTAGCCTGGGACAACAGTGTGAGACTCTGTCTCAAAAAACAAAAGCATTGGGGCAGCGCCTGTGGCTTAGAGGAGTAGGGCGCCAGCCCCATATGCCGGAGGTGGCAGGTTCAAACCCAGCTCCTTCCAAAAACTGCAAAAAAAACAAAAACAAAAGCATTACTTGTTTATTGTGTTTTCCTCCCAGTTGGGGACTAGGATGCAAGTTCTATTATCAAGGTGTCTGCCTTGTTTTTATTACCCTTTGCTTTTGGCTCAGTGCCTGGCACATGGTCAATGCCCAATAACTGGTTGTCGAATGAAGCTACCGTGATAGATTAGTTGACCCCTGGGGAAATATCTAAGTATCAACCATTCGACCACTTGATGGGGATGTTATAGAAAGGATGGAAACATAAGTCCAGGCCTTTTAATGTCCTCATTCTGTGCTCTGCCTTAATTCTCGGTCTTTCTCAGTACCATGATTTACCAATATTGTTTAATTCCCAATGTTATAAAATAGGAAGTGTATTTCCCTTCTTAATTATAGGAAGGCAGAACATTGATCTGAACATTGCCTCCTAATCAGGTTTGTACTTTGAGGTCCCTTTAAATTATCCAAGTAAAGGCTTGGCGCCTGTAGCACAGTAGTTATAGCACCAGCCACATAAACTGAAGTTGGCGGGTTTGAACCCAACCCAGGCCGGCTAAAACAATGACAACTAAAACAAAAAGTAGCCGGGTGTTGTGGTATGCTATTTCGGAAGCTGAGGCAAGAGAATCGCTTAAGCCCAGGTGTTTGAGGTTGCTATGAACTGTGATGCCACAGTACTCTACCAAGGGTGACACAGTGGGACTCTGTCTCTTAAAAAAAAAAGAGCGGTAACTGTGGCTCAGTGAGTAGGGCGCCGGCCCCATATACCAAGGGTGGTGGGTTCAAACTTGGTCCAGCCGAACTGCAACAAAAAAATAGCTGGGTGTTGTGGTGGGCACCTGTAGTCCCAGTTACTCGGGAGGCTTAGACAACAGAATTACCTAAGCCCAGGAACTGGAGGTTGCTGTGTGGCATGGGGCCATGGCGCTCTACCCAGGGTAACAAAGTGACCAACAAACAAAAAAAAAAACAATTATCCAAGTAAATAATGAAGTAATATACTGTATACATTGAGAATAATGATGCTTTGGGGAGTTGAGTGCTTGGCTTAAATTTCATGTTCATTCTACCTAGAAGGTGTGGAATCTTGGACAATTTTATTTCTCTGAGCCTTGATTTGTATTTTTTGTTTTGTTTTTTTTAGAGACAGAGTCTCACTTTGTTGCCATTGTGAGTGCCATGGCATCACAGCTCACAGCAACCTCCAGCTCTTGGGCTTAGATGGTTCCCTTGCCTCAGCCTCCTGAGTAGCTGGGACTACAGACGCCTACGACAATGCCCAGCTATTTTTTGGTTGCAGTTTGGCTGGGGCCGGATTTGAACCCACCACCCTTGGTATACGGGGCGCCCTACTCACTGAGTCACAGGCACTGCCCTGAGCTTTGGTTTTTTTTCTTTTTTTTTTTTTTTGGCTGGGGCTGGGTTTGAACCCGCCATATCTGGCATATGGGGCCGGCGCTCTACTCCTTTGAGCCAAAGGTGCCACCCCTGAGCCTTGATTTTTTTCATCCATTAAATGGAGCTAGTAAGACCAATTTCATAGTGTGGATGAAAAGATTAAAGGAAGCCAGATGTAGTGGCTTACACCTATAGTCCCAGCACTTTAGGAGGCCAAGGCAGGAAGATTGCTTGAGGCCAGGAGTTCCAGACCAGCCTGGGCAATGCAGTGCGATCCCTGTCTCTACCAAATAAAAAAAAAGAAAAGAAGCCAGGTGTGGTGGTATGTGTCACTTGTGGGAGACTCAGGAGGAGGATCACTTAGGGCTAGGAGTTCAAGGGTAGAGGTGACCTCACATTGCACCCCTGGGTTTCAGCATGGGCATTGGAGTGTGATCCCATCTGTAAAAAACAAACAATTTTAAAAATGATTAAATAAGATGGATAGTGTATGTCAAACACACAGCACACTCTTGCTGACACAATTAATGGCAATTGTTACCTAACTTGCTGTATAAGAGCATATTCTTTTTTTTTTTTTTTTTTTTTTTTGAGACAGAGCCTCAAGCTGTCACCCTGGATAGAGTGCTGTGGCATCACAGCTCACAGCAACCTCCAATTCCTGGGCTCAAGCGTGTCTCTTGCCTCTGCCTCCCTTGTAGCTGGGACTACAGGCTTCCGCCACAACGCCCAGCCATTTTTTGGTTGCAGCCGTCCTTGTTTGGTGGGCCTGGGCTGGATTCGAACCTGCCAGCTCAGGTGTACGTGGCAGGCGCCGAGCCAAGAGCATATTCTTAAAAGTTTTCTAGCCAGGCTTGATTCAACACTGAACGTATAGTAGTCAATCAGTAGTTGTGAAGTAGATTACAATGTACTTAAAGCTTATATTCACTCCTGGATGCCTGGTGCCTAGAAGAGTATCTGGCATATGGAAGATACTTACGTAGAATGTTGCTGACATTATCCTACTTTTGGTATTATCTTGAGCTGCCCAGTGGGACCTAGTGTAATAAGTCCCTCCTCCCTCTTCTCTCCACCTTTCATTTGGCCCATTAGCTTGTCTCCTTCAGATGGAGCCAGTGAACTACGAACGAGTGAGAGAATACAGTCAGAAAGTCCTGGAACGACAGCCTGATAATGCCAAGGCCTTATATCGGGCTGGAGTAGCCTTTTTCCATCTGCAGGATTATGACCAAGCTCGACATTACCTCCTGGCAGCTGTCAACAGGCAGCCTAAAGGTGAGCAAGGAGGGGACAGAAGTGGTAGGAACAAATAAAGTCATCCTGCCAGCCAGGTACGCTGGTTCAGGCCTCTAATCCTAGCACTTGGGGAGGCTGGATAGGGTAGAGTGCTTAAGCTCAGGAGTTCAGACCCCATCTCTATTAAAAATAGAAAAAAAGGGTGGTACCTGTGGCCCAGTGAGTAGGACGCTGGCCCCATGTACCGAGGATGGCGGGTTCAAACCCAGCTCTGGCCAAACTGCAACAAAAAATAGCCAGGCGTTGTGGCAGGCGCCTGTAGTCCCAGCTACTCAGGAGGCTGAGGCAAGAGAATCGCCTAAGCCCAAGAGCTGGAGGTTGCTGTGAGCTGTGATTCCACGACACTCTACCGAGGGCAAGGGAATGAGACTCTGTCTCTAAAAAGAAAAAAAAAATAGAAAAAAAACCCAGCCACAGCTCGTCACCTGTGGCTCAAGCTGCTAAGGTGCCACCCACATACACCTGAGCTGGCAGGCTCGAACCCAGCCCTGGCTCACCAAACAACGACAACTCAACCAAAAAATAGCCGGGCATTGCAGCAGGTGCCTGTAGTTCCAGCTACTTAGGAGATGGAGGCGGGAGAATCACTTGAGGAGTTGGAGGTTGCTGTGAGCCGTGATGCCATTGCACCCTACCCAAGGTGACAGCTTGAGGCTCTGTCTCAAAAAACAAAACAATAATAACAAAAAATAGCCACGCATCGTGGCGGGTATCTGTAGTCCCAGCTACTTGGGAAGCTGAGGAAAGAGGATTGCTGAGTCCAAGAGTTAAGGTTGCTGTGAGCAGTGATTATGCCACAGCACTCATCCAAGGACAATGGAAAGAGACTCTGCCTCAAAAGACAAAAAGCCCAGATATCACCCTCCTGAGGTGGTATCTGTGGAAAGAGGGTTTTGTTTTATTTTTTCAATTTATGGATTTTGTTGATGTAATATACTTGCTTGGTTCAAAATTCAAACATATGGAAAGGTATACAATGAACAGGTCTTTCTGGGGCCTGAGCGTGGTGGCTCACATCTGTAATCATAGCACTCTGGGAGGCCGAGGCGGGTAGATTGCCTGATCTCACAGGCTCAAGAACAGTCTGAGCCAGAGCGACACCTGTTCTCTAAAAATAGCCTGGTGTTGTGGTGGGTGCCTGTAGTCCCAGCTACTCAGAAGAGGCTGAGGCAAGAGAATTGCTTGATCCCAAGAAGTTTGAGGTTGCTGTGAGCTATGATGCCACAGCACTCTACTTAGGGCGATAAAATAAGACTCGCTCAAAAAACAAAAAGACAGGCCTTTCTCCACTCCTGTGTTCTTATCTCCATGGGAAAGCAATATTATTACTTTTGTGTATATTCTAAGGAAATGTTTATACTTAAATAGACATATGTATGTATATGCCTGTTTCATATACTATATATTTGGATGCCTATTTTACATTATAAAAAAGTTGCTGCCACCCTCCCTACTTTGTGGCAGGGATTTAAAACCCATTGTTTTTCAAAGTTTAATTCCTAGCCTTAAGAGCTTGACTGGAATAAGATGTGGATCACAATGAATAAACTTGATAATTCTTATTCTGCCAGCTCTACAACTGGGGTTTGGCCTTTGCTGTAGCTCATTTTATCCTGTAGCTCCGCTAACCCCAGGTACAGCCTAGACAAAGGGCAAGCCTACTGATAGAGAATTTGAGACTTGATGCTTTGCTTCCAATGAAAAAAAGGATGTTGTGAAGCAGATGGCAGACTCATTCTTATGTTGGTTGGTTTAGCACTGAAGAGTGTCTCCCTTTTTAGATTCTGGCTTTTTGAGCAGCCACTGGAAGCTAGAAACAGAGGGCCCCCCAAGAAACTTCATTTAAATGAATGGGAATGGGTTCGGCACTTGTGGCTCAATGGGCCAAGGCGCCAGCCATGTACACCTGAACTGGTGGGTTCGAATCCCAGGCCGGCCAAACAACAATGACGGCTGCAACCAAAAAATGGCCGGGCGTTTGGCGAGCGCTTGTAGTCCCAGCTACTTGGGAAGTGGAGGCAGGAGACTCGCTTGAGCCCAGGAATTGGAGGTTGCTGTGAGCTGTGATGCCACAGCACTCTATCCATGGTGACAGCTTGAGGCTCTGTCTCAAAAATAAATAAATAAAAAGGTGGTGTCTGTGATTCAAAGGAGTAGGGCGCCAGTCCCATATGCTGGAGGTGGTGGGTTCAAACCCAGCCCTGGCCAAAAAAATAAAATAAATGAAT
>CAUYON010197609.1:0-28454 GCA_963573935.1 Arctocebus calabarensis
GAGTGCCGTGGCGTCACACTGCTCACAGCAACCTCCAGCTCTTGGGCTTAAGCGATTCTCTTGCCTCAGCCTCCCTAGTAGCTGGGACTACAGGCGCCCGCCACAGCGCCCAGCTATTTTTTTGTTTTGCAGTTCTGCCGAAGCCGGGCTTGAACCCGCCACCTTCGGTATATGGGGCCAGCGCCCTACTCGCTGAGCCACAGGAGCCGCCCCTGTTCATTATTCTTTAAAGACCTCAAAAGAAATTTATTTATTTCTTTTGAAGACAGGGTCTCTCTCACTCTGTTGTTTGGATTAGAGTGCAGTGACATGATCATGGCTTGCTGCATTCTCAACTCCTGGACTCAAGGGATCCTTCTGCCTCAGATTCCTGAGTAGCTGGGAATATGGGTGTGTGGCACCATGCCCAGGTAATAAAATATGGTTTCATAAAGGCCTCTAGTTCATAATGTTTTATGTCATGAGTATACTACTTACACGAGTATATTATTGTCAAAATTCATCAAATTGGACATTTAAAAATCTATGTATTCGATTAAACTTAATTATACCTCAATTTATAAAAAGCCCCTGTCCTCCTCCCTCCCAACCTTGTCCCCAAGCCTGTCCCTGCCCTTTTATTCCCTTCCCTGGTTCCCATCTGTAGAACTAGCCAATCAATATTACTAATTTCTTGTGCATCATTCCCCAGGAAGCTGTTCTGGTCTAAGGAAAGAAGAACCTACAGTTTCATAAGAGTACTAGGATAAAGACACAAATAAGAAAATACATACAATGTGTGGTTAAAAAATACTAGTACCTTACAATTAGTTAAACATTCATTCTAAATGAGTAGGAAGGCTTGCCACTATAAACTCTGCTGACAATCAACAGGAAAGCCACGTAATCTATGAATGGAGACGACAAAAATAAATCAAACCTAAAGGAACACACAAGCCCCGGTGTGCTGGTGTGCCTGCCCATACACATTAACTCACCAGTGTGCCCTGGGCACATGACAGAGTACAGTACAGTGGCACTCGGGGCTCCCAGTGTAGCTGCCTTCTACAGCTACTAAGGGCTAATCTCAAACTTCTTCTCTCTATAGAGCTCTGAGTGCTTCACTCTATCCTGGAGTCCAGATTCACCAGGTTGAATTGCTGTTACTGATCTACATGACTTCTCTCTCCTTCTCAGCTACCTGCTCTTTAGGAACAGTAACCACCAAATATTTGTAGAACAATTAATCTCTTCACTCAACATAAACCTGGCTGCAGGAAGGGACTTATTCTCAAAAAATAACATAAATTCTTGCTCTCCCAGAGACAGGACTGTAACATACCAGGATGGGGGGAAGCCTCCAGAGATCGAGCTTCTTGGTGGCCAAGCAGTGGGTCTTACACTTGGAGCAGTAGTACATCTCATTTTCCCCCAGCTCCTCCTCACTGGTGAAAGCGCGGAGACAGTTGTCCAGGTTGATGGGTTCAGCTTGTGCTCGCCGACTCTGTTCCACACTCTCATGCTCATCTACAACCTGCAGGTAGAGGGGTCAGGAGGAATGGGGGTTGTGGGAAGGCATTTAAAGTGGTTGTTTAGCTAAGCATCCTCACGGTCACTCACCATTATCTTATTCTACATGAGAAAAAAGAAAACACAATCTAAACTGGAGTCTTTGAACAAATACAGTATTTACACATTTTTTTGCAAATATCACATCAGTAATAGCTTGAATAAAATTTCTATTTACATGACTATAGCTATTCTTTTTGTTTTGTTTTGTTTGCAGTTTTGGCCGGGGCTGGGCTTGAACCTGCCACTGCCAGAATATGGGGCCGGCATCCTACTCCTTGAGTCACAGGCGCTGCCCCCTGACCATAGCTATTCTTTTTTTTTTTGAGGAAGAGCCTTAAGATGCTGCCTTGGGCAAAGTGTTGTGGCATCACAGCTCACAGCAACCTCCAACTCCTGGGCTTAAGTGATACTCCTGCCTCCTCCTCCCAAGTAGCTGGGACCCTAGGTGTCCGCCACAACACCCAGCTACTTTTTAGTTGCAGACATCATTGTTTGGTGGGCTGGATTTGAACTCGTCAGCTCAGGGGTACGTAGCTGGCGCCTTAGTCCATTGAGCCACAGGCGCCAAGCCCCTATAGCTATTCTTAAAAACATACTGAATGTTTCAAAATGGCAAAACCAAAGCAAACAAGGAATTGACTATTTGTTTCACAATTTTGGAAGCCTAAAATGGTTAACATGTGAACATCCCCTCAAGCCAGGGATGCTGAGAGGATGCTATTTATTTTTAATCCGAAAGACAAAGTTGCATTATTATTATGTTGCAGAAGTTACAGAGGCTAAAGGAAATAATATCACTGAAACATAGATGCAGAGATGGATGAAATAAGAAAGGGTACAGAAAAAGCTCATCATGAGAAGACAACACTAGAGCATTAAACCCTACAGGATACAACTAATTTGCATATCAACACTGGGTAACAGTTATTAGAATACCATGTGTGTTATTATCTGTCTTCTGCCTCATGGGGCCTTTTTATTATATCTGAGATGGCAACAAAAGAAAGAGCAGGCTGCTTTTGTTGAGAAATATCCACCCAAATCTTTGGAATCCTGTTAACCGTCATGCTAGGCTTTGGAGCAAGGAGGGAGGTAAATATAAGAAAGGAGAGAGAGCAAAGGATGTAGAGATATGTGTTGGGGGGTGGTAAGAGAAGGGGAGAGGGAAAGATCTAGAATGCAACAGACAAGGAAGACTTTTTCCTATTCCCATTCCTGGCTGCCACCTGACAAACAATCAAAGACCACAGAGCTGGAACCCTTCTATTTGTCTCTATTATGATGGGAAGGTGGGTGAGGTATAGAATCAGGACTATATGCTGCCATGAGACTTCCACAATAGATATTTGTGTCCCAAAGCAGACCCAGGCACATATGACCCTGATCCCACTTATTGCTCCTGGATGTCTTTGCCTGTGGCAATTAACTTCATGTTTCCCTTAGTGAAATTCATGATGGGAACACTGTGCTGCCTGGATTATTACCAACTGGCAGAGCTCAGGAGATTCTGTTTAGAACAGATTTTCTGGTGAGATTTTTTTTTCCCTATAACAGAAAATGGCTGAGTCATAGGCTATTTAATGCCCCTATAAACTATTAAGGTTGATACTGATCATGCAATTAAGGTTTTAGCACTGTACCACCATCCAGTTTAAAGAACTCATTTGAAAAGGTGAACTTTAAGGAATTTTCTTTTCCTTTTTCTTTCTTTCTTTTTTTTGACAAAGAGTCTTACTTTGTCACCCTTCACAGCAACCTCAAACTCTTAGGCTTAAGCGATTCTCTTGTCTCAGCCTCCCAAGTAGCTGGGCGTACAGGCATCCGTCACAATGTCCGGCTATTTTTAGAGATGAGGTCTCCATCTAGCTCAGGGTGGTCTTAAACCTGTGAGCGCAGGCAATCCACCCACCTTGGCCTCCAAAGTGCTGGGATTACAGGGGAGAGCCACTGCGTCTAGCCTGGAATTTTCTTTTTTTATTTTTAAAGGAAATCTGGTTTGACCTTGGGTCACTGACTTCTTTTTCGAGCATAAATTCTATAGTACCAAGATACTAACTAACTCTCATCATTTCTTGAGCTGGTCACTCAAGGTAAAACTAACAAGCTTCCAAAGGAAACATGCTGTATCTTGGTTGTTGGAATAAGGAGAAAAAGAAGAGTTATCAAATATAGCAGTGTTTCTTTTCTTATAGTCAAATATTCTATTATCTCTACCGAGGATGATATAGCCAATCACAAATTACAGTAATATAATAAAGACTGTTTATTTTATTTTATATATATAATTTTTTTTAAAAAACAGGATCTTGCTTTGTTGCCCAGGCTAGAGTGCAATAGCATGATCATAGCTCATTGCAACCTTGAACTCCTAGGCTCAAGAAATCCTCTTGCTCCAGCCTCCTATAGCTAGGACTACAGGCACATGCCACTATGCCTGGATAATTTTTCTACTTTCTGTAAAGATGAGGTCTTGCTATGTTGCTTAGCCTGGTTTGGAACTCTTGGCTCAAGTGATCTTCCTTTCTCAGCCTCCCAAAATGCTAGGATTACAAACATGAACCACGGTGCCTAGCTTTATTGACTATACTTTATTGTGGAACACAGGCTATATTAGAATTAAATGGAGACAGGAGAAAAGAAGGCTGATTACATAAATATGTTTGTGGACTAATAGTAAGTTCTACTTGTCAATAAAATTTCCCTAAATGACAAAGATTTCCCTTAATCTCTTAGGATGTATGCTTAGAACCTCTATTTTTGTTTAAAAAGTATAAATTACTTATAGGCATTATTTTCTTTTTATTTCCCCTAGGTTGCTTTAAAGATCATCTTTAATATAAAACATAGGAAATGAAATAATAGCTGTTACACATTATAAGATTATTTAAAAAATGAGATCAATCCAAGAAATTATCTAGTTTAATTTTCTGTTCAGGAATATGAGGTCCAAACTGGGGAAAAATACAAAAAAGTGCATTTGTCTCTCTTTTTTTCTGATTACCAAATACAATATTCATGTAGAACTTTTAGACACAGAGAAAAATATAAAATGGCAGGGAAACTTTTATAAAAATATAAATAAATAAATATAAATATATATATATATATATTTTTTTTTTTGCCAGAGCTGGGTTTGAACCCGCCACCTCCAGCATGTGGGGCTGGCGCCCTACTCCTTTGAGCCACAGGCACTGCCCTTTTTTTTTTTTTTTTGAGACAGTTTCAAGCTACCCTGGGTAGAATGCCATTGCGTCACAGCTCACAGCAACCTCCAACTCTTGGCTTAAGCGATCCTCTTGCCTCAATTTGTCTATTTTTAGTAGAAACGGGATTTCGCTCTTGCTCAGGCTGATCTCAAACCCATGTACTCAAGGCTATCCACCTGCCTTAGCCTCTCAAAGTGTTGGGATTACAGGTGTGAGCCACTGTGTCTGGCCTTATATTCTTATGGTAAAGGCATACAATATCAAAGTATTGGCTGATTTTCTTTGGTCCTTTTCCTAAACAGTATTTTTTTTCTAATATTAAAGAGATTTTTTTATTGCATATGTAATTTTATATCTTGCTTTAAGAAAAAAATAACATTATACCATAAACATCTTTCTATAAATGTCAGTAAAATTTCCTGGCAAATATCAATTTCAGTGATTACCTTATACAGATATATTTTTTAGACAGAGTATCACTCTGTTGTCCTGAGTAAAGTACAGTTCCACCACAACTTACTGCAACCTCAAATTCCTGGACTTAAGTGATCCTCCTACCTCAGCCTCCCAAGTATCTGGGACTATAAACTTTTACAAAGAGGTGGTGACCAAAATGTAGAGAATATTTTATAAATATTCTGTAAAATTCTGTAATGAATATTTTATAAATAAAGATAAATTCAGGTGCAATTTCCCTTTTCCCCTAAGTATGATGACTTTAGGGCAACTTTTGGAATACCCTGTATTTTATACAATGAATATAACATGCTTTCCTAGAATGTGAGACGAATATTGAGTTGCTTCTAATTTTTTACTATTCTGAACAATGCTATAATAAATATTTTTCTACAAATTATAGAGTAATTGCAGAATATCCATCCTATTTCCCTAAGATAAATTCCTAGAAGGGAGATCACTGGAATGAAAAATATAAAGTACACAGGCAATAATCTCAATTTTGGGGTGGTGCCTGTGGCTCAAGGAGGAGGGCGCCAGCCCCATATACCAGAGGTGGCGGGTTCAAACCCAGCCCTGGCAAAAACTGCAAAAAAAAAAAAATAAATCAATAAATAAAAAATAATAATCTCAATTTTGAACCATGGCATCTTCTTTGTCTACGTGTAGAAACCACATGTAGGAAGAGTCCAGATTAGTCATAAAGAGTCCAGATTCATCACACGGCTCTACTCCCGGTAAGACAGGGTATCTCAATAGCTCCTCGTTACCATGGTATCCTAAGTGCATCACTGAAAGTGGAAGTAGGGTGAAATTTAACAGGTCACGTAGGCCCATCTTCCTGTAAGTGGGATGTCCTCCAGAGCTTTTAAGAGTGCACACTGGGCTTGTTAGGAAGGAGAAGAGATTTACAGAGCTAAATAATTTATCATCATTGACAGAAGTATCTTTTTAGAATAATATCCTGCCTTATTTTGTACTGACTAAGATTTAGGTATCTTTCTATCAATTACTAAAATTTTCTCTCTTCAAAAGAATCATGACTGAGGTTACTGAATTACCATGTTATAATGAGCATGATCTAGAACATCAGCTTCATTTCTGCTTTCTTTAGTGAAAGCCCAACGACCTTTTATACAACAAGTATTCATAAATTGTACTTTACCCTTGGCTAGAAAGAGCTTTCAGTGCCTCAGAGTGTGTAAGAGAATATTTAGGGATCCAAATGGGAAGAGGATCTAGACTTGGTAGTTTCCCTATTCCTCAAAAGCATAAGAAGTCAGAAAAGTCAATTTCCATTACTAACTTATCCAAAGGGAATACTTCAAGAAATAGTGAAGAAAATATTCAACAATCAAGAGCCATAAACATGCAAAAACCACTACAATTCTTCAGGTGACTTTGGAAATTCCTTTGATTCTGTTGCTTTTATCACTCCATCAAATTCTTAGTATCTCTCCCAGCAAACGGTATGTAATTGATTAAAAGTATGGAGTTAGAATTCTTTCTGAAGTAACATTTTCAAAGTTTAAAAATTGGTTCTGGGCTCGGCGCCTGTGGCTCAACGGGCTAAGGCGCCAGCCACGTATACCTGAGCTCACGGGTTCAAATCCAGCCCCGACCCACCAACAACAATGATGGCTACAACCAAAAAAAAAATGGCCGGGCGTTGTGGCGGACACCTGTAGCCCCAGCTACTTGGGAGGCAGAGGCAGGAGACTCGCTTGAGCCCAGGAATTGGAAGTTGCTGTGAGCTGTGATGCCATGGCACTACCCAGGGTGACAGCTTGAGGCTCTGTCTCCAAAAAAAAAAAAAAAAAAAAAATTGGTTCTGGTCAGAGAATGGCAACACAAAAATGCAAAATGTGAACAAGAGCTACTGGGTTGTGTATCCAATCCAGAAACATTTCATCCTTTCTCTACTTTTTTCCTGATCACTCTGTCCATCAAAGGGAGCAGCTATAACCCTGAGTTGCATTTGAGCTAAGTAACTGTGGTTATCAAAGGCTGCAGCTTCAATAATATTTAACAACAAAAAAATTTTTTTTGAGACAGAGTCTTACTGTTATCCATGCTAGAGTGCTGTGGCCTGGCCCTAGCTCACAGTAACTTCAAACTCAAGTGATTCTCCTGCCTCAGCCTCCTGAGTAGGTAGGACTACAGGCACCTGCAGCAATGCCTAGCTAGTTTGTTTTCTAGGGATGAGATTTCGTTATTGCTCAGCCTGGTCTCAAATGCCTGGGCTCAAGGGATCTGCCTGCTTTGGCCTCCCAGAGTGCTAGAATTATAGGTATGAGCCACCATCCCTGGCTTTAACCCTGCATCCCTCATGAATAGCTTGGTGCCGTTCTAATGGTAGTTTTCCCTCTGATAATTTCATTCCCACCAGAGTGGGTTATTTAAGGTGAGGTTCTTCCTATTGCTTGGCCTTCCCTCTTTACACATGTCTGCTTCTCCTTTGACCTTGTTTACAATATTATGATGCAGCACAGAAGCCCTCACCAGAAACCAGGGCCATGCCCTTCAAGTCCCTAGCCTGCAGAACTGTGAGCTAAATAAAAAACTTTCTTCTTTATAAATTACCCAGCCTCAGGTATTCTGTAATAGCAACACAAAAATGGATTAAGACAATGCCCTGATACACTTCTCTCTAGAAGCTGAAAAGTGAAAAAACCCAATCATATCAATATTAAGTGCCATAGAGAATGCCAGTAAGTGTTATTCTGGTTGTATTTGAATTGTTTAAGACAGAAATGATATAACACAGTCAGACTAGGGAAATTTCCCCATACGAAACCCACCATCTTAAGGTGGCCCTAAGTACTCACCCTTTCCTGTGAGGTTTGATAGCGAAGGTGAAGGGCTGTGGGGTCCCAATCCACAGCAATATAGGCATTCCCAATGAAAGCTTTGTCTTCCCCACAATCAATTTTACAGCCTCTACAAAATCTAATGGGGGAAAAAGGATCCACAGAAGAAGAATTAACTATGAAGGAATCTAAATTTTCTTAATCACAAATACTCCCTTCTCATTTTTCTATTTTCTTCTTAGGCTTCACAATTTGTCATGGACTTCTAATTTCTAAATGTAGGACTATTTATTGATAATAATTCAGCAAATTATTATTATAATAATAATTATACTTGTTTTTATTACTTCTCAAGCCTTTGGTTTCACAGAGCACTGGAAAACCATTTGTTAATACACAGGAGATGTGAGCTTTATGGCAAATATATGATATGGGAATTGACTATTTGAGATAATACAGCTCTCAAGAAATTCTGAATTCTGTTATTTAATGCTCTGAAGACAATTTATCTGGTATAACAACATCTATCACCTTATTTGTAAAATGGCACATTAAATAAATATATAAAAATTTACGAAGTTGGGTGGCACCTGTGGCTCAGTGAGTAGGGCGCCAGCCCCATATGCCAGAGATGGCAGGTTCAAAAAACCCAGCCCCGGCCAAAAACTGCAAAAAAAAAAAAAAAAAAAAATTTACAAAGTTGACAGTGGGAAGGACATGGTAAAGCCTAAGTTAGACTCAGTATGCTAAGTCTGTTATAGTTCTCTGAAGGTTAACTTCAGCATTGTCAGGCACTTTCTCTTCTGTAACAGCAATGATCAATCAGTCTCTATAACTCTTTAAAAACCCCAAACAGACTTTCAGCAAGATCTAGTAAGCGTACTATGTTCTACTGGCTCAGAATTGCCAACATAATTTACATTTAGGGAGCAGAAGGCATAGAATAATAAATGTTGATCATAAGCTGTGAATTTTGTATGGACTGTAGAGTTAAGTTAAACCAGTTAAGTCTCAAAAGCAAAACTTAGCTATCGATCTCACAAAGAAGAGATGAATGAACAATTACCATTTTAAGCTTCTTATTATTTACCACTATTTTTCAAAACTGGCAATTTTGTGAAAATGGGATAGTTCCCAAAGCTAAAATGCTATTAAAAATTTTCTTTTGGCAGGTTACTTTACCTATACCATGGGCACCAAGCACAGGAGTTCCCATCTTTCTGCACAACTCGTAGAGTAAATGGATACTGATAGCCCATACTGTCATCACTGAAACAGAAAAGAACATAAACCAAAGAGTATAATAAGCATTTCTGGTTTGAAATCCAACTCCTTTTCATTGCCCTTTGAAATAATCCCAGGAAGATATTTGCCATAGCAATATAAGGGCTGTCCAGGAATTATCTAGCCATGTAATAAGAAAAATAGTAACAATGGCTGAGTATGTTCAGAACAGTCCTTATATACTCATGTTGATGGCTAAATGCAGTTTTATCCTAATCTATTAGTTGCAGACCCATACCAACTGCAATCTGGACTCCTTTGCTGTCTGGGTTTTTTTTTTTTGAGACAGAGTCTCTTTATGTTGCCCTCAGTAGAGTGCTGTGGCATCACAGCTCACAGCAACCTCAAAATCTTGGGCTCAAGAGATTCTCTTGTATCAGCCTTCCAAGTAGCTGGGACTACAGGTGCCCGCCATAATGCCTAGCTATTTTTTGTTATGGTTGTCATTGTTGTTTAGTTGGCCTGGGCTGGGATTGAACCCGCCAGCCTCAGTGTATGTGGCTGGTACCATAATCACTGTGCTATGGATGCTGAGCCACCTTTGCTGTATTCTTGTTTATAGAAAGGTAAGATATATTAGACTGCCAGATGTCTCCAAGAAAGTCCATGTGGTACATGACATTTTTACAATGGGCTAATCATAAAATTAAGTGCTCATTATCCTTCAGTCCTAATTCTATTTAATTCACATTAAAGTAAAATAATTAGGTCTTTTCATGATAAAAACACTGACATATCACAGAAGGCTGTGTATATTCAGAAGTCTTCTTTAATCAAAATCCCTGATGTGGAACATGCCAGGTACTCCCCTTTATCTGCAGTAGCTACTCAAAGGCATAAGTTACATACTGTTCTTGGAGTAACGTAACTGGCAACAATTGTGTCAAGATAGCCCTGTGAGTTCTCCAACTTAAAAAAAAATCTACTCATCCTTGCCCTAACAAGAAATGATGAAACAATTTATATATAGATATATATCAAAACGTGGAGTTGTGTACCTTAAATATATACAATTCCTCTTTGTCAATTATAATTCAGTAAAGCTAGGGGAGAAGAGCAATGAAAAGAATATGATATAAAAGTATCCTTTACAGCTCATTTGGCAATTGGTAGCAACAATTACATGGCTACAGAAGGTGATGAAATCATGATAAAGTATCACTCTGTAAGGGCAAAAGTGACTATCATGTCTGGCGCGCGAGTTCCTACCTTTCGGCATAACTTGTCCAGTGAATGATTATCAATAGCCTATACTGTCTAACACCATGTCCAAATCAGGTCAACAGTAAGTGAGGAATTAGAAAAAGATAAAGGGACACAATAATAAAGTGACACTCTCACTGGGAACTGTGCAACACCTCTCTTCTGAAGGTACTCTTTACCTTTTTGCTCTAACTGAATGAAGCCTGGCTTTCTTGAGAATCTTGCTTCCTGTACAGACTCTTTAGTGCTGTTTATTCTTATACATCCTAAAACTTGGAAGTAATTTGGATTTCCTCCTCACTCCTCTTTGCCACTTCTAGATGATTTCTCCTTTCTTCCTTTTCTTAAAAGAAGTCCAGGGCTTCTGGAAAAGAAGGCCTGTGGCTCAAAGGAGTAGGGCGCCAGCCCCATATGCTGGAGGTGGCGGGTTCAAGCCCAGCCCTGGCAAAAAAAAAAAAAAAAAAAGAAGTCCAGCCTCTTCACAGCATGAATTATGTCATTTACTATTCCTTTTTGGAAAGTGCATCTCTTCTTTATTCACTAAAGATTTCAGCATCTGGCTCATTATTTTTCTTCCACCATTTCTCCTGTTATTATTCTTGGTTACAACAACATCAATGTAATTAACCCAACAATACTCTGACCTTCTATCTTCCAAGAATAATGTCTACACCATAGGATCCAACCTCTCCAATCATCACAGTTTAAACTTTACTACCAATACTAATTTTACTACCTCCAAATTCTCAATTCCAAGTATCCTACTTTGTAATCACCATCTCCTGTGCTTTTGGGTCACTTATTCAAATATCCCTACTCTAACATTTCTTTGACCCAAAAGAAAGCTCCAATCACAACCCTCCAGTCCTCACTTTCCACCTTACTCACTCAAAATAACCATTCTTCTTGCTTAGATCCTTAATTATAGGATTTGTTCATTTAATCTAATTTTCAAACTTATTCACATAAACACTGATAAAATTAGAGAACTATACAACTGAACCCCAATGTATTTACCACATTCATCTAGATAAGGATTTTTCCTAGGGTTTGCAAGTGAATTAGATGTGGAATATAAGGGAAAGAGGAGTCTAGGGAGGGTGTTTAGCCTGAACAATTGATTGTGAATGATGGTACCATTTGAGGAAAACTGGAAGAGCAAGTTTTGGCACGAAATGACAAGAACCAAGTTAAACTCAAGATGTATATATTGGAGTGAGAAATTCACTTAGGTGCTTTTTGCTGGAGATATAAATATAGATGTCCTCAATAAATAGTTGCTATTTAAAACCCTGAGACCAGATGATATAATCTAGGGAGTAAGAATTAAATAGAGAAGATGCTCAGGATTTAATTCCTGATACATTCCAACATTAATTTTACAGGTTAAAAAAGGAAAGAAAAAGCAATGAAGGAGATTGAGAAGGAGTAGCTGATAACATTAAGAAGAAAGACAAAATGAACAAGTAAAGCTTGAATTAAAAAAGGACTAGGAATGCTTGCTGGATATGGTAAAAAAGCAGTCTTCAGTGACCTTTGTGAGAGCTCTTTTAGTGGAGGGGTATAGATAAAGGCATGGAGGTTAGAGTGAGTTAAAGACAGAATGATATTTTAGACATTAAAAAGATAAGAACAGCTTATCTTTTTGAAATACACACTGAAATATACATGAATGAAATGAAAATATGCCTCCAATTTCCGTCAAAAGAAGCTAGCAGTGGGTCACATCAGTCAAAAGGTAGAAAGAACCCAAGTGTCCATCAACAGATGAATGGATAAACAAAATGTGGTATGTGCATATAATGGAGTATTATTCAGTCATAAAAAGGAATTAAATTTCAGTATATATTCACAATATGGATACACCTGGGAAACATTATGCTAAATGAAATAAGCCAGACACAAAAAGATAAGTGTTGTGTATGATTTACTTTTATGAAGTATCTAAAATACGCAAATTCATAGATGCAGAAAACGGATTAGAAAACAGTGTCTGGAAAGACATGCAGGGGGATTGCTCAGTGGTTTAGAGCTTCTGTTTGGGAACATGAAAAAGTTCTGGAGATGATGGTTGTGATGGTTGTATACCATTGTGAATGTACTTAACGGCACTGAATTTTAAACTTAAAATGATTAAAATGTTAAATATATTGTTACATATATCTTACCACAATATTATAAAATGAGGGAAATGTAGACTCTATTGTGGGTCAGCAAGGGTATGGATGAAAGAAGAGTGGTCAAGAGTTGATGATGTTTGTACTTCAAGTCTAAATTATATCATCTGGTCTCCGGGTTTTATTTTAATTAATTAATTAATTAATTTTTTTGAGACACTTTCAGTTTGTCCTCTTGGCAGAATACCACGGCATCATAGCTCACAGCAACTTCAACCTCTTGGGCTCAAGAGATCCTCTTGCCTCAGCCTTTTGAGTAGCTGGGACTATAGGCGCCCACCACAATGCCTGGCTATTTTTAGAGATGGGGGTCTCACTCTGGCTCAGGCTATTCTCCAAATCCTGAGCTCAAGTAATCGATCCGCCTGGGCTTCCCAGAGTGCTAGGATTATAGGTGTGAGCCACTGGGCCTAGCCTTGGTCTCAGGGTTTTATTTTTTTTTATTTATGTTTTTTTTTTGAATTACAAAGCTACTTTTAATACTTTGGGGTGAGCCCCACAGGAATAAAAAACACTGGGAAGGGGTAACCCCCTCACTCTCAGGAGTGGTCCAGGGGGAGAGAGGCTACCTGAGGGGAAGGAAGCACAAAAGGGACCCACTGCAGACTCAGGGCAAAGGGAATGCCATCGGTGCTTGGACCTGTGAGCACTACAGGAGGAAACGCAAGCGTGGTGGGACAGGCTCCAGGCACACAGGCGAAGGGCAAGCGGGTTGGACACAAAGCCACAAAGCTACTTGGGTTCCTCCTTCTTCTCGTTTGCCTTTTTCTGCTTCTGCTGCATGATCTCTGAGTCCCTCTGCTTGCGGGCGGCAGCAGAAAGCCCGTCATCTCGGCGCTTTCCCTTAACCGAGTCGCTCTGCTTTTTCATATTCTTCTGGCGGGTGAGCTCACGCTGGTCATGGTGATGGCAGCGGCTCTGGCCTGCTTCCGTTGCGTTCCCTCGTTCTGTCCCAGTCTCAGGTTTTTAAATACCAACTACTTTTATGTTGAGGACATCTATTGTTACATCTCCAGCAAAAAACACTCAAGTAAAATTTTTCAATTAAACATATTATAGATATCTTAAATTTAACTTGGTTTCTGTCATTTCTTGCCAAAACTTGTCCTTCTCCAGTTTTCCTCTTTTCTTTAAATGGTACTACCATTCACAAACAATTGTTCAGGCTGAAAATTCTGCCTAGACTCCTCTTTCACTTATACTCCGTATCTAATTCACTTGGAAATCCTAGGAAAAGTCCTCATCTAGAAGCCCTTTAATTAAATTAGACTTTCACTTCAAATTTACTCTTGCTCAACTGTCATTTTTACTGAATACAACATTCATCACCTAAATTGCATATTACCTTCAGTTTTTCTTTTAAAATTTGTTAAAAGATTAAGCACTCTGCTAATCATTAAAAAAATCACATCATAACAAATAAGCAAAGAGAAATTCTTCACTCAATTACAGAACTTTCATTTGCACCACAATAGCAAGAAAATGATCTGCAATTTAACTAAGATATAAATAAGGCATCACAATCCTATAATTATTAAAAGTAAATGCATTCACTAATTCAATAGAACAGTGGTAGGAGGAAGGGGAAGAAACCAGAAAATATTTATTATCTTTACCTAGACTTAGAAAATTATTCCATGTTAAAATGACATGGTATGTGATATGGCTTGGATTTTTTTTTTTTTTTTTTTTTGAGACAGAGTCTCATTTAGTCACCCTTGGTGGAGTGCCATGGGGTCATAGCTCCCAGCAACCTCAAACTCTTGGGCTCAAGTGATCCTCTTGCCAGTTTTTCATTTTTAGTAGCAACAGAGTCTCACTCTGGCTTAGGCTGGTCTCAAACCTGTGAGCACAAGTGATCTACCTGCTTTAGCCTCCCAGAGTGCTAGGTTATAGGTGTGAGCCACCATGCCAGTATTTTTGGTGTTTGATCTCTCCAAATCCCATGTTGAGTTGTGAATCTTAGTGGTAGAAGTAGGACATGGTGGGAGGTATCTGGGTCACCTACATGCCAGAGAGCACAAGCCTTAAGCCTTGGCAGCTTGTCTTTCATGGTGTTAAGTCTGTAGGCACACAGAATCTAAGAGTGATGGAGGGAGGCTTGCAGCTTCGAGGATATATGGAAAACCCTGGGTGCCCAAGTAGAAGCCTGCTGCAGGGGTAGACTCCTGAAGAGAGACTCTACTGAGGCAATGCAGAGGAAAATGTGAGGTTGGAACTCCCACACGGAGTCTCCACTGGGACACTGCCTAGTGGAACTGTGGGAATGGAGCCACTGCTGTCCAGACCCTAGAATGGTGGTGCTACCTACATAGTGTACCCTGAGCCTGGAAAAGCCACAGCTGTCAGATTCCAACATGTGAGAGCAGTCATGTATGTGGGCTGTGCCCAGGAAAGCCATGGAGGTGGGGCTGACCAAGCCCTTGGGTGTCCACCCCTCTCACAGTGTACCCAGAGGATGTGAAACATGGAGTAAATAGAGACCACATTGGGAGTTTTAAAATGTAATGTTGGCCCTGCTGAATTTCAGGTTTGCATGGGACCTGGTGCCCCCTTCTTCTGGCCTATTTTTCCCTTTTTGAATGGGAATGTTTACCCAATGCCTGTATTACTATTGCATCCTGGAAGCAAATAACTTATTTTTGATCTTACAGGCTCATAGCTAGAAGGAACTTGGATATGTCTGTTGTCTTTCAGTCAAAATAACAACAACAAAAAAGAAAGTACTTGGTTTGCATCTCAGATGAGACCTTGAACATTTGTGTTGATTCTGGACGGAGTTGAGACTTTGGGATTTTGGGGATGAGATGATTATATTTTGCAGTTTGAGTACATGAGACTTGGGGTGGAGGCAGGGCAGAAAGATAAGGCTTGAATGTTTGGCCCCCACAAATCACATGTTCAAATGTGATCCCCAGTGTTGGAGGTGCTTTAAGTCATGGGGATAGATTCCCTCATGAATGGATTGGTGCCCACCACATGATAATGAGCGAATTCTCACTTTATTAGTTCACATAAAAGCTGGTTGTTTAAAAGAGTCTGGTATTAACCTCTCCATTTCTTTCTCTTCTCTTGCCACTGTTCCCTCTTCACTTTCTGCCTGGATTGGAAAGTCCGTGAAGGTCTTCTAGAAACAGTCCTTTACAGCGTCCTTTATAGCAAAGCAAATGGACTAACACAATATAGAAACAACTCAAGTGAATCATTTGTTACTGTGTGACTTTTTCAAAGTTCATGTATAGACATGCGCACTAACACTCTCATTCTGAATTTCAGAAAACAGATTATACAAATGTCACGGTCAATTCATACTCTACTTTTATAACAACAGAATACAAAGATATTACTTGAAGCATTAGCAGGACAGACTTAAGTAAGAGATTAGAGAATGGAAGGATTATCAGACACTAGAATGTTTAGGTGACAAAAGGAAACTGTATAGTACCTCTTACACTAAATATTAAACTAAATGGTTGATAAATCCTCTGAATGGTTCTTTTAAGAATGATTAACCTGACATGGAATGGGTCCTATAAGTCACACAGAACTCACATAAATTATTCTTTTTTTTTTTTTTTGCCCTGGGTAGAGTACCTTGGCGTCATAGCTTACAACAACCTCCAACTCTTGGGCTCAAGTGATCCTCTTGCCTCAATTTTTCTATTTTTAGTAGAGACAGGGTCTCACTTTTGCTTAGGCTGGTCTCAAACTTGTGAGCTCAAACTATCCACCCACCTTGGCCTCCCAGAGTGCCAGGATTACAGGTGTGAGCCACCACGATGCCTGGGCATAAATTATTCTTTTGTAGTTTAGAAACCAGAAGTCTAGGCTGACCCCCTGAACTCACCAATCCTGAGCATGGTTACTAGCTTCCTGAGGTGGGAGTGGACTGGCTAAACGAGACACTTGAATCCACACTGCATCATATAGGTCTTTCTTCCGGGTATGCACAGTACATGGAACAATCAATGGCATTCCAAAGAGGCTGGGGCGATTCTTCTGAGATGACAGGAAATACAGTTCTGTCCTCATCTATGTGCACAAATAAAAGAGAGAACTGAGAAGACAAGGCTCAGATTCCTTCCTTTCATTTTTCTAACACTGCCATTATCAGGCATTACCACCATTTTCAAATGTGTCAGCATCACTTTATTCTATTTACAGAACCATATTTATTAGTATAAAGACAATGGTTATTTAAATTGAAATTATTGAAAAGTTGAAGTACTGCCAATTTCAGAATTGTTGCCCACCTATCACACTTGAATTTCAGCAATCAATATATTTGAACTACAGTGTTCTCTAATAAATATTCTTCACACACACTGAATTACATGTAAAAGTGGCTTTTTTATCATTATTTTTTATTAATAATTTCATAGCTCAAGGCTTTTAAATAATTAAAATTCTTTCTCTAGAAAATATGCCAGTAGAGCTGTGGGAAGGATGCTCTAGACCCCAGTACAGCAGACACACGAGCACTTTTTTTTTTTTTTTTTGAGACAAGAATCTCACTTTGTCCCTTCACAGCTCCAACTCTTGGGCTCAAGTAATTCTCTTGCCTCAGCCTCCTTAGTAGCTGGGACTATAGGTGCCTGCCACAAGATCCAGCTATCTTTACAGATGGGGTTTTGCTCTTACTGAGGCTGTTCTCAAACCTGTGAGCTCAGGGAAACCCACTCGCCTCAGCCTCTCAGAGTGAGGATTACACACTCCATGAGCCACCATACCCAGCCATCCCACCAGCACTTTGGGAGGCTAAGGTAGGAGAATTGCTTGAGCCCAGTTGTTCAAAATCAGCCTGGGCAATATAGCAAGACCCTGTCTCTACAAAAAATAGGAAAATTATCTTGGTGTGGTGGTAGTGCCTGTACTCCCAGCTACTTGGGAGGATGAGCCAGGAGGATTATTTGAGCCTACGTGTTTGAGGTTATAGTGAGCTGCGTTCCTACCACTGTACTCCAGCATGGGTGAGAGTGAGATACTGTCCCCAAAATAATAAAAAAGCCATTAAGCAAAAATCTCCCCTCAAAATGCACTTTTTCTTATCTCTCTCTCTCTTACGAAAAGAGGTTATTATATGTATAATAGGTAAATAAATGTGCCATTTCAACCTTCATACAAATTCAACTTAAGAACAAACCTATACTGCACAGAATTAGCTTGGAAATGGCTACTCACTAAAACAAAAGTTCAGTATAATAGAATAATTGGTGGGAATTCAAATTCAAGGTCACTCAAAAAGTTTGAACATTTAATTCTTTAAGAAGTTTGGTTGGGGGCTGGGGTTGGTGGCTCACACCTATAATCCTAGCCTTCTGGGAGGCCATGGCTGGTGGCTCACCTAAGCTCAGGAATTTAAGACCAACCTGAGCCAGAGTGAGAGCCTATCTCTCAAAACGGCTGAGCTTTGTGCCAGGCGCTTGCAGCCCCACCTCCTTGGGAGGCTGAGGCAAGAGGATTGCTTGAGCACAAATCTATGAGGTTGCTGTGAGCTATGATGCCACAGTCTTGCTATGTTCCCCAGGCTGATTTTGAGCATCTGGGCTCAGCTAGGATTATAGGCCACCAAGGGTGACAAAGTGTGACTCTTGTCTCAAAAAAAAAAAAAGGTTTGGTTGGTAATGTAGTAGTTAGAAAAGCTAAATCAATAATTTATAAACTCACTAGGGGTTAGCTAAGTTTCTAAGTAAAAAGGCCATTCTTTCTTTTAGATTCTCAAAGCATTTTATTTTGCCATTATTCATTTAAACTTAGTTAAGTACACAATTTTAGGACTCTATGTCCTGTACAGATATTTTATAAAATTTAAAAACTAAGCTAAACCCACACACAAATTTTCTTTCTCATAGTAACTTCTCCCAGTGCCCTCAGTCCCACAAACCTGCTCAGTTCCTCAAGGTAAAAAAACTCTATTCCCAGTTCTGTTCTACCAGGAATTCTCTCTTTGTCCTTTCCTAACAACTTTTTCTTTCATCTGAAAAATCTCAACTTGCTCTAACTATGCCAAATTCTTGTCCTTTTTTTTTGTTTGTTTTGACACAGTCTCATTTGGTCAGCCTTGGTAGAGTGCCATGGCATTTTAGCTCATTATAAACTTCAAACTCTTGGGCTCAGGAGATCTTCTTGCCTTAGCCTCCTGAGTAGCTGGACTATAGGCACCTTCCACAATGCCTGACTTTTTTTTTTAAGAGATGTGGTGTTACCTGGCTCAGGCTGGTCTCGAACCTGTAAGCTCAAGCAATCCACATGTCTCAGCCTCCCAAGGGCTAGGATTACAAGCATTGAATCACCATGTCCAGCCATTGTCCTACTAGAAAACATTGCCAAACTTGGCTCGGCGCCTATGGCTCAAGTGGCTAAGGCGCCAGCCACATATACCTGAGCTGGCGGGTTCGAATCCAGCCCCGGCCCACCAAACGCCAACAACTACACCAAAAAACAGCCGGGCCTTGTGGTGGGTGCCTGTAGTCCCAGCTACTTGGGAGACTGAAGCAAGAGAATCACTTAAGCCCAGGAGTTGGAGGTTGCTGTGAGCTGTGATGCCATAGCATTCTAACCAGGGTGACAGGGTGAGGCTCTCTCACAAAAAAAAAAAAAAAAAAATTGCCAAACTCTTTTCAGCTGAGATTACAGGCCATTGTGCCTGGTGGTACTTAATTTTTTTAATACTATGACAAATGATATCTGTAGTGGGTTGAATGTTGGCCCCTAAATATATCCACATTCTAACCCCTGAAACTGGTGAATGTGATCTTATTTGGCAAAAGGGTTTTTGCATATAAAGTTGAGGATGTCAAAATTAGATCTTCCTGGATTATCTGGGTTGGCCCCAAATTCAATGAGAAGTATCCTTATAAGAGGAAAAAATGAAAAAGTGAAAATGCATTCAATAAAGATGTTACAAAGACAGAAAATAACTATGTTTCACAAAGGTCACTGGCAAGTTGCCTAAAATTTAACTAACCATTTTTCTGTGGATTGCAATGATGTAGCCTGTAAAGGGGTTGTCAGGAAGAGATGGCATATGACCATTCACCAATCCATTTGTGAAGTTCTTCTCAGTTCCACATGGCACAACAGTATTTGGCATTCCATTGGGGATGAATATTGGTCGGGGCAGGTCCCCATTGCTAGTTAAGGTGAATACTCCATTTGTAGATGGGGACGAGGAGAAATCTATGAATTCAAAAATAAATACAGCATCATAAGCTTGTAGTACCTTCATCTTTGCTCTTTTTTTATGTATTCTGAGGACCTAGACCATTTAGAGTACAACCTCTTAACACAAGACAGAGGAAAAAAAATCACAATTCAAATAATAATTCTAGATTTACTGGAAGATTTTAATTTCCTATTTTATTTCCATAACTTACAATTATGACTAAATGGCAAAGCAAGAGTAACTACTGGAACCTGTTAAGTAGACTGTTAAAAAAAAAAAAAAAAAACAAAAACGTTGGGCAGTGCCTATGGCTCAGTGAGTTCGGTGCTGGCCCCATATGCCAGAGGTGGCGGGTTCAAACCCAGCCAATGGCCAAAAACTGCAAAAAAAAAAAAAAAAAAACCCCAAACAAAACCTTTATCAGCACCATACTGTGGCGTACAAACTGTTCTATCATTCATTTTGTTTTTCCTCTTCTCTAGAAATGCATTTCTCTATTCCTCTCAAAATATTTTGTCCAATACACAGCTTCTTAGTCAGATGTTGGGTTTTAAATTTAATTTTAAAACATTCCTACAGTCTCACTAGACACAATTTCAAGTGCTAAATAGTCCATGTGACTAGTAGATAAGATACTGAATGGTAGTAGATAAGATACTGAATGGCAAAGATCATAAAAAACTTCCGTCATTGCAGAATTCTATTGGACAGTGATGTTGCAAACAAAAAAAGCAACATTAAATCATCTACCAATTCACCATCATTACTGTCTAGTATGTGCAATTAGAGGAGCTTCATATAGTAGAGGAATTAACTTAAGTATAAACAGTATAAAGAAGAATAGACAAAGCACACTAATGACCAAAAGGACTCACTGAGTGACCATATTAAATCACATACAATATTGGATAAACAGATTCCTTTCTACCTATATTTATAATTTATATTTTCTGGTAGTATGTTTTCTCATACCCATCAGTTGCCATATCAATATTAGATACAAATTAAGAGAGATCTGAATTCCAAAAGTATATTAGCTAATAATTACCTAACTTAATAAGTTTAAGTTCTCTAAATTTTAGGGTCCTCATATACAAAATGAGGAATCATCAGTTAGGTTTTCTTTGGGTTCCAAAATTCTCTTGCTTTAACATCCTCAGTACAAACTAATATTAAAAAGATGACAATTTATAGACCAATATTTAAAGCTTCAGATTAAGAGAAGGAGCTCTTGGCGTTACCTTACCTGTCTGTGTTGGACTAGAAGATGAAACTGGAGATGCAGGGACAGGAATTTCAAATGCACACAAAAATCCACTTATTGAAAGTCGTACTTTTTGGTTGTCCTGAGGAAAGTTCTACAGAATAAGCAGATAAAATGGAAAAATTATGTGTCTGATATATTTGAGAAGAATGTCTTAGATGCTTTCATCAGTAAAATAAACAAGATAATTTAATAATTTTTCTCAACTTAGTAAAGAATGAATGCTTAATAAAATAACTGAAAACTCATCTCACGCCAAAGAAAACTGTTCTCTTTTTATAGAAAATACATTGTGTGAGACTGATTTCTTAAGTTTCATTCTTATTTCAAACATCGCCCCAGACCCTTGCTTTTACATTTCATATTAAGAAAATGTTGATGAGATGGGAGCATGTTCAGTATCCCCAAAGATAAATGTAGATGATATCAATGATAGGAGCTTAATTCAGACTAGGCAATATACTTATTACATTATTTATTTCCCTAACTGGTATGCAGGAATACACGACGGGTGTTAATTTGTTTTTACTCTCTAGTTTCTGAATATAGTGAAAGGCCAAGTTTATGGTACCATAAATAAATATTTAAACAGGCATTCAGAAATATATAAAATACTTCAACCTAGGAAGAATTCTGGTGACAGTGATAATACAGAAGAGATGTCAAGTGTGTCTGGAAGAAACCTAGACTTTAAGAACACAGCTAGATCACTCCACATAGGCAACATTACATACTTCTCTTTAACAATGACACCATAATTATTATGCCTTTATCTCTCCTTTTTCTTCTTTGGAGACAGAGTTTCACTCTGTCATCCAGGGTTTAGTTCAGTATTTTCTCCTTTTAGGAGAAAACTTGATACTTTTTTTGTTCAGTTTTTATCTTTGAGTATGTCTCTCAGCCACTTAACAATTAATTGATAATAACTGAGAAAGTTGTGATCTTTGAAGGATAGAATCAAAGGACAAAATCAAAAAATGTACTCTTGGCTCGGCGCCTGTGGCTCAGCGGGCTAAGGCGCCAGTCACGTACGCCTGAGTTGGCGGGTTTGAATCCAGCCTGGCCCGCCAAACAACTACGATTGCAACCAAACAATGGCAGGGCGTTGTGGCGGGCACTTGTAGTCCCAGCTACTTGGGAGGTGGAGGCAAGAGACTCGCTTGAGCCCCGGAATTGGAGGTTGCTGTGAGCTGTGATGCCATGGCACTCTATCCAGGGTGACAGCTTGAGACTCTGTCTCAAAAAAAAGTGAGACTCTTGTCTCTATAAAAAAAAAGAAAAAGAAAAAAAAAATGTACTCTTCCTGTAAAGAGTAGTTAGTATTTTATATACCTTTATGTTGGAACCATGTACTTCTGCAAGAAGGATTTGTTCTGAATTAAGTCCACAGAGATCACTTAGCTGTTTTTTTAAACCTGTGTATTTTTCATCCATATTCAGTCTTAGTCCGTATCGTACAGGGGTAGTACCATCTAACTTGATTACTAGTAAAGAGAAAAGATCATCAGTAAAATGCAGGTTTCACTGAAGTCTGATACACTAAATACTGAGATAGCTGACTTGCAAATAGAAGCGTTTCAGCCTATAATTTTTATTTTATATGTAAAGGCTCAAACAGATGATACTTAGGCATACTACTGAGTGAAATCAAGATTTTTTTTTTAATATTCCTCTAATACAGAAGTGTGAATGGCTTTGCAAGGCTTTAAAGAGAGCTTCTGGTATGTCTGAAATTAAAAATCAACCTACAGCCACAAAACTGGGCCTATGGTCCAAATCTTTCAAACCTCAAATCATGTCAAAAGCTAGATTGTAATACGCTGACTACCAATCGTTATCAGAACACACTATGAACAAATAACTACACTTAGAAATTTAGTCTGTTTAAAAATTAGGTATAAGAAAATAGAGTCAAGTAGTTTTTCAGAACTTTGTGACCCACCTGTTATTTCTAAGTGCATATAACTGTCCATTGGTAGTGGCAAAGACAAAAAATTGAAAGGGTCGAATCGGACACTTATATGCCCACATGTCTTGCATTTGACTTGAGATCTTAGCTGCCCATGGAACAAATCCACAACAATTGATCTATTTCTTCTCAGATGGTTGTCCCAGGCCTATTAATGAAAAGGATTACGGGATAGCATTTCTACACAATTCCAAAAAACTGGTTAAATATATTGTATGTAAGCAAATGTCAAGAACATAATCTTTAATCTTTATTTAAAATACATGCTTTCTGCTTATAAATTTATAATTCATATATGTAATTTGAGAAGTACTGCCTACTGAGCATAGAAAACTAGCTATTGGCTCGGCGCCTGTGGCTCAACGGACTAAGGCGCCAGCCACATACACCTGAGCTGGTGGGCTGCAATCCAGCCTGGGCCCGCCAAACAACAATGACGGCTGCAACCAAAAGATGGCAGGGTGTTGTGGTGGGCGCCTGTAGTCCCAGCTACTTGGGAGGTGGAGGCAAGAGACTCGCTTGAGCCCAGGAATTGGAGGTTGCTGTGAGCTGTGATGCCACAGCTCTCTATCCACGGTGACAGCTTGAGGCTCTGTCTCAAAAAAAAAAAAAAAAAAAAGAAGCTAGCTATTGAATAGAATGTGGTTCTTTCTGCATAACCTATAAAATATTAAGTTCCGAGGGAAAATCCTATTTTTCATTTGTTCTCACCATGTATAATGGCGACTATAAAGTTCTTTAACCATTAAAAAGCAGAGAAAGCAGATAAAACATTCCTATAGGTCACTGTACATACTATTTTAACAATTACAGGGCTTCTTTAATTATTCTTCCTAATTATTCCTACATCCAGTTGCATGAAGATTACAATGTGAAATGGAAACACTTTTTTCTGTTTTCATTAAAGGTACTTCCCTCCACCTCCACCCCCTTAGAGGTGCTTTTATTTTGGTACTACTGCATAAGAATTAAGCAGAGAAAGAGAAATTTCTTTGTTTTCACAGCAAAATTTTGAATACAGAATAGTTCACTTTGCATTTCAGTTCTGCTATATATACCTGTGGCCAGACATTTTATCTACTGCTTACATTAGAAATTCAAGAGTGACAAACGTTGGAGCGGCGCCTGTGGCTCAGTTGGTAGGGCGCCGGCCCCATATACCAAGGGTTGCAGGTTTGAATCCAGCCCCAGCCAAACTGCAACAAAAAAATAGCTGGGCGTTGTGGTGGGCGCCTATAGTCTCAGCTACTCCAGAGGCTGAGGCAAGAGAATCGCCTAAGCCCAAGAGTCGGAAGTCATTGTGAGCTGTGATGCCACAGTACTCTACTGAGGGTGACAAAGTAAGACTGTCTCTTAAAAAAAAAAAAAAGTGACAAACCTCTGCAGCTACTTCCCAGTCTGGTCGGCCATCACTGTCCTTTAGTTCCACATATGGCTTCTCATGGACTCGGTTGAGATCTTCATGAAGACCATCCAAGAGAAATGCCAGAAGTTCTTGGGAGTCTTGTTGCTGGAACCCATTAAACCTGGGAGCATATTTTGCGATGGTCCACTAAAAATACAAGGAGTCACAGTCATTATTTCCTACCCTGTAAAATTAGGAATGAATATGCTCCATAATTCAAAGAGTGGTTTTATAAGAAATTAAATAGTACAGTATTTAGCCTGCCTCTCTTTCAGCAAATATATTTGGAGAATCATGAAATCTTCATTAGTCTCGAATGAACAAAAAGAGAAGCATTTTGGCCAGTATTGTGCCCCAGTTCTGTATCACATAAGCAAACTGAGTTCTTTAAGCACATAGATGTTACTTAAGACATTAAGTAATATTAAGAGAGCATTTGCTATATTCAAAGACTTTCTGTTCTATAATGTCTTATACATTCTTATATATATATGAAATAAGCATATTTCATAAATATATAACATAATATACATAAATTATTTTTATAATGTTATGTTTTCTTTCATAGTTACATTTTCTGGACTTGTTGCACCCTAACCTTTATTATTAGAGGCAGAATAGCATAGAGTTTAGCTGATATTAGTTTAGTAGTAGCATAGAGTTCTTTTAGTAGTAGATCTTACTACTTTATAACCTCGGGCTAGCTATTTTATCACCCTGAGCCTTAGTTTTCTGAGCTATAAAATGGGGATTACATTATACGATTATTGGATGATTAATGAGTTAATACACATAAAAGTAATTACAACTGCCTGGCAAGTGGAAAGTAGTCAAATCTTTAGATATTATACTTATTATTATTTTTTTTTGGTTTGCTAATTTGATTCTTTTATTGTTATCATAAAAAAATGCTGCAATAAATATTTCTATGTTTTTTGCTAGCTTTTGTCACAAAATACATATTTTACAGGTGGAGGCCCCTTTAGGGTGTTTGCTTTTCGAGGGAGAATACGCACAATGCTCTGAGAACCAGATGGGGCTGGTACATCAGCTGGATCGAAATGTAGAGCCCTGGCCAGGGCCTGGCCACAGACCTCTATCACGTATTACACTTATTTTTAATTTAAAAGGCTTTTGCCTTGTTTTACTTAAATAAAGATAATAAATAATCTTAACTTCCCCAAAATGTACTACATATGGTATTAATATAAAACTTGTATCCATTACTTACTTTCTTACATCCTGCTACTTTTTAGATTCTACAGAGAGAACTAATTATCTTAGTCTTTTTGAAAATGTTGGTCAGGCATGTGGTAGCTCATGCCTGTAATCCCAGCACTCTGAGAGGCTGAGGCTGGAAGATGGCTTAAGCTTAGGAGTTTGAGACCAGCCTGAGCAAAAGTGAGATTCCATCTGTATTAAAAATAGAAACATTAACAAACAGAAACATTAGCTGGGCATTGTGGTAGGTGCCTGAATTCCCAGCTACTCAGGAGGCTGAGGTAGGAGGAGTTTGAGGTTGCTGTGAGCTAGGCTGACGTCATTACACTCTAGCCTGGGGCAATAGAGTGAAACTGTCTCAAAAAAAAAAATTGGTTATAATAATCAGATTCTGAGCGAGAATTGCTAATAATCATGGATTAGCAAGAAAAGGTTTACTGTCATAAAAATAAGATATTTGATATATTAGTAAAATGAATGATGTTCCAAATTTAGACTGTGCCTTTGATCTTTCCTTCCCACTACACATATAGTAGTATTTTGTATCTATTTAAACAAGCATTTAACATCTGGTTTATGCCTGGTAAAGAATCCAAAAATATTTAGTAAACTAAAAAGCTAAACACACAAAGTAGAGAAAAATAATTACAACTGTTTATAGAGATAAAATAGTTTTATATTATTTTAACTTGCTTACCCGAAGCTTTAATGGGGCAACATTCTTCTGGGTTCCGCTCCAAAGTTCCTGTACTAAATCACCATAGCATTTAGCCATATGTCCCTTCATACCAATGGGATTTGTCCTAGAAGTTTGACAGGAAAAATTGTTGCCAAAGACTCTCATAAATCACAATCACATGAGCACAGAAATACCTATCTTCTCACATCAAAATATCTTTTCTTTTTGAAAAAAGAGAAGTACCCCATGGCCCTTATTTCAAGCTAAACAGGGCAAATAATATACGATCTTTCTCCAACAGGCTGAAAAAAGAGGAGATTTAGGTGATAAAGGGTTGTATCAAAATCACAAAAGGTTGAGAGGCCAACTGGCTCAAGAAAAATTACCTGTTGAGTTCATAAAGATGTCTCCCTGAGATAAAATACTGCGTCAGTGGTTGTGTGTTACTAACACACTGGATGCTTGAGTTCATGAAGCATGTGTTTCCCAAGTTGCTCAGACCTGTGGCTCCCTTTTCTGTGGGAACTGGAACAAACAATATGAAAAGCAAAGCCTAGCTATAGTAATATGCCACAGGACAGTTACATGTATTAATACGGTTATTTTTATAACTCTTTATCAGCTAAATTTTTCTCTAGCAAGTCTTCTAAATACTAAAGTTGAGAAAGTTTTTCATGGAGAGTCTGTTAATCATGATGATCCATGTTTATTTGTAACCCAGAAACACCATTATTTTCTTAATCTTTAATCATGATGATATTTTTTAAAGAATTCAAACAATTCTTCTAGCAAGTCTTTAAAATGCATAAATTATTTCATTGCAGGGTTAGAAAGAATTTTAGAAAATAATTTGACGCTGGGTTTACTAACATCAAGTGCTGCTTCAGGAAAAACAAAAGAAGAGGGGGCCTAATTTACTTTTGAACTAGAAAACCAAAAGTTATTAGCACTTTTTAGTAGTTGAAGGAAGAATAAAAAATATATTTAAAATCATCACTGATGAAAAAAAAACTCTGATGATTAAATTATTTAATGATTAAAGGATTTAATCTAATGATCAAGGGATATAATGATCAAATGATATGATTAAATGATTTAATCATCTCATACATTTAAAACAAGACATTGGAGACTTACCCTTGTGTCTATCTATTTTACTACTATTTGCTATAAAAGACATTTCCTCAGGCCAACTCATATCTTTGTTGCGAACTGTAAAGACAGATAGGAATGTGTTAATTTCTTACCCATCCTATACATACCCACTCAATTGTTTCTGCTTAAAAAATAATAATTCTTATTTTTACATGAGAAGATAAAAAAAAGTCAATTTTACTATACATGTCTCTTAACGATGGAGAAACATTCTGAGAGATGCATCGTTAGGTGATTTCATCTCCATGCAAACATCACACAGTGCCCTTACAGAAACCTAGGCTATAGGGTACTTATAGCTATTGCTTGTTGGCTACAAACCTATACAGCATGTACTGTACTGAACACTGTGGGCAACTGTAACACAATGGTAAAAGTGTTTGTGTATCTCACCTAAACATAGAAAAAGCATAGTAAAAAGAAATGGCATAATTTCATGGGACCACTGCTGTTTATATGTGGTCCTTTGTCGACCAAAACATCTTTACGTGGTGCTTGACTGCACCTAGCTTTGAATCCATTCCTATACTTTATATACTGGGGACTTCAGTCTCTTTGTTAGAATTAATACACTATTCCTTTAATTACCTACTTGAAGAAGAATTATACTCAACTATCTCTAGACGTAATTAAAACTCAAAAACAATGGAATTTCTTAAAAACTTAAATCATTAGACATACTATAATTCTGTCTTCAATTATAACAACTATCAGAGAAATCTATGCATTTCATTATAAAGGTAGCTGTCACCTGGATAGAGTGCCGTGGCATCACAGCTCACAGCAACCTCCAATTCCTGGGCTCAAGCGAGTCTCTTGCCTCCACCTCCCAAGTAGCTGGGACTACAGGCGCCCGCCACAATGCCTGGCCATTTTTTGGTTGCAGCCGTCATTGTTGTTTGGCGGGCC
>CAUYON010197613.1:0-47089 GCA_963573935.1 Arctocebus calabarensis
TCACACAAGAATGGTGATTCATCCATTCTGCGCTCATCTGGGATGCGCCCTCTCCCCCTCGGCCCCTCCCTCTGAGTCCCAGCTCTCCCTCTGGCCTTCCACTGGGTTCTGGGGCGGTGGCTCAGCCTCTCCCGTCCCCCCCCCCCCCCCAGGGTGCGCCTTTGTGAAGTACTCCTCCCATGCGGAGGCGCAAGCCGCCATCAACGCTCTCCATGGCAGCCAGACGATGCCGGTGAGTGCGGCCTCTTGGGGCGGGAACAGGCACAGTGGTGAACCCCCACCCCCGCACCCCACCCTCGCGTACTGCTGAGCACCGTCAGACGCCAGCCCATGGCGCAGACCATACTGTGCCAAACGCGTGCCGCTCTCAAAGTCTCCTCATGAGTCAGGAACGCATCCTTATCCTCGTTTCTCAGACAAGGATGCTGAGGCCCAGAAATATTAAGGAACTGGCCAGAGGTCACCCAGTTAGAACCCGCGGTGAGGTTAACACCGCATACCTATGGGCCAGCACTCACCCACTCCTGTTGCATTCTGCAGGGAGGGCAGGGTGGGGCCAGGCCAGGGGCAACGACAGCTGTGAGTGGAGCTCTGGGGCAGGTGAGTCTCACGAGCTGCCCCGGCTGCAGGGAGCCTCATCCAGTCTGGTGGTCAAGTTTGCGGACACTGACAAGGAGCGCACGATGCGGCGAATGCAGCAGATGGCTGGCCAGATGGGCATGTTCAACCCCATGGCCATCCCATTCGGAGCCTACGGCGCCTACGCTCAGGCAGTAAGTGGGGGCGTGGATGGGAGATCAGAGATCACTCTCTTGGGAGCCTCAGGGAGTACGGTTACCCAACTGAAAATACTTTTCCTGCCCTCGGAAATGAGAAAGAGCCAGGAGTGTAACCTCAGAAGGGGGTTCTTAACCCAGGGAATGTAACCTCAGAAGGGGTTAAGAGAATGCTGGTCCAGTTAGGAGTGGCTGCTAGGAGGAGGTGGGTTGCTGTCTTGTTTCTAAGGAGGGGAGCTAGGCCCCTGAGCAGGACAACAAGCTGGGTTACCCAGAGTGCCCACGCACCCTGTTCCCAGGCAAATCAGTGTTGAACTCCAAGAAGCACAGAGGGAGAAAGGGAGGTTCAAGAGCTTGGTTGTCACCACCACCCCCACACACACACTCATGGATGAATATCTTCAGGCCTCTGGTCACTCCTGGCAGGGGTCCTGTAGTACGCCTAATCTCTCCACACCCACACTTCCTCTGCAGTTCCCCCAGGCCCTGCCTCAGGCCTCTGGCCCACCAATTTCTTTTTTCCAGTTGGGGTCCATTCTGCCAGCATCTTCCTGAACTGCCTCCAGACTTGTAACTATAACCCCTAGATGGGTGGCATTGAGGTAGGCCAGGGTTCCACTTCTGAAATTGTAAGCTCACCTCATTTCCTCAACAACATCCACCTGTGGCTACTTTCAACAGCCTCCCCTCTGTCCCTACTCACCTTTGTGATGACATTAGGTGTCTGAGATTCTGGCACTTCTACAGACTCCCAATTAAGGCCAATTGGGAGTACAGTACAGTCTGTACTAAATTAATTCTATGGAGGCTCATCTAACTTGTCTCTAGCACTTTGGGTATCATATCCTCTCAGACAACAGGTTTGACCCACGATGGATCAGCACCCATACAGCCAGTCCCCTCTCCTTGCCTCTACATCAGCTTTAGAATCCCAAAGATCCTCCCGTTACTATTTTTTAAAATTTTATGTAGATGTTACTTGTACATATCTAGAGTAAGATATTCAAACATAAAGATTGTTTAACAGGGGGTTTTCTATTCTACCATTACTTTTGAGTACAGTCCTCCCTCAGGGAGGTGGCCTCTACTAGCTACTGAGAACCAGGACAGGAATGAGGAAGCATTAGAGCTCTCTTGAGTGGTGTCTGGGAGATAGTCTGGGCTCCCTGGGAACTCAAGGCCTAGGAGGAGATTAGTCTCCAGGAGCTGAGCTCCCTGTTGGGGAAGGATACCCTTCTGGAAGCATGTGATATTTTTTCCACTCTTTCTGCCCCAGCTGATGCAGCAGCAAGCGGCCCTCATGGCATCAGTCGCCCAGGGCGGCTACCTGAACCCCATGGCTGCCTTTGCTGCCGCCCAGATGCAGCAGATGGCGGCCCTCAACATGAATGGCCTGGCGGCCGCACCTATGACCCCAACCTCAGGTGAGCCATCCATTACCAACAGAGAGCCTGACCTGGTGGAAGAGCAGGTAGGCTCAGGCTAGGACCTAAGTTTGGATACCAATTGGCCAGCCTGTGGCAAAAGCACATAATGTCAGGGCTCAGGTAAGCCCTGTCTTCTGGCAGTTTGTATCAAAAATTAGATTTGAAAGTCCTTGGGGACCCAAGAGAAGCTAAGATGTGATCCCCATCCAGTCCATGATATGATCTCATTGTGCTGAGAATTTCACTCAAGTTGCTTAGCTATATCAGAAGACAATTCATCATAGGCCAGACACAGTGGCTCATGCCTGTAATCCTAGCACTCTGGGAGGCTGAGGCAGGTGGATCACCTGAGCTCACGGGTTCAAGACCGGCCTGAGCAAGAGTGAGACCCTGTCTCTATGTCTCTAAAAATAGCTGGGCATTGTGGCAGGCACCTGTTGTACAAGCTGCTCAAGAGGCTGAGGCAAAGGGATTACTTGAATTGCTGTGAGCTGTGGCACTTTACCAAGGGTAACAAGTGAGACTCTGTCTCAAAAAAAAAAAAAAAAGAAAGAAAGAAAACAATTCATTTTGATCTGTATTACCAATAGATATCTAGAAAGAAATTGAGATGAAAATATCTCCCTTTGAGGTCTGGAAGAGAAGGCCCTGGTGTGGCCTTGTTTGGTCTCTGGCCAACCACAGAAGGAACCCTCTTTCCCCATTCACAACCTGCCATTTCTCTTTAACTCAACGTGGACTCATTGGCTGTTTCTAAGACAACTACAAAACAAGCCAGAGAGAACCATAGGAGTTATCAAGGGACAGCAGCTTGGAAATAACCCAGCTCACAAAGCATGTTTTGATTGGATTTTGGCTATTGTCCAGTCCAGTGATTCTCAACTGGTACATTTTTATCCCCCTTCCCCAGAACATCTGGCAATGTCTGGGTACACTTTTATCACAACAGGGAGAAGGGAATGTTACTGGCATCTACTGAGTAAAGGCCAGGGATGTTGCCATACATTCTGCAATGCATAGGAAAGCCACCACAACAAGGAAATATTTGGCCCCAAATGACAATAGTGTCAACATTTAGAAATAGTAGTCTATTTCCAGAGGCTGGTCCAGTACCCTAGGCTCTCATTGTCAGTCCAGGTCACAGCAGCAACCCCCCTGACATCCAGGAACTATTCCTTTCCCAGCTAACTGCCACAAACGACTGTGCCATCTCTGGGCCCAACTTAAACACTACCACATAGCTCTGATCCCCAACCTCAGGGACACTCAAGAGCCCAGGTTGTGGGCCAGCCTCAAGTCCTCATTCTCGGAGGAGCCCCACTTTTTACCTGAAGTGGAAGTCCTGCTCTAGCCTCTGGGCCTTCAGTAAAATCACCATACCCTTCACATCTTGGGTTACACCCCCTGGTTTAGGGAGGGCATAGGGTATTGTATGTGATCCCCACTTCACCCTTTCCACCACAACCACCACACTGCTTCAACTGAAGGATGCCAAAGGTATATTTTGTGTATGACATAGTGTTGAGTCTGGACTCTACAATGACCTCCTTACCTCAGTATAAGGGAACATTAGAATTAATGTTAATTAATGCTCCACCTGAGCAGCAAGACTTCTTCCTGTGGAGGAAGAGCAGCCTCTCAAAGATTAAACAAGGACCAGCCTTACTTAGCTGGAGTGAGCAAGAACCACTGAAAAGGACTGAAGGAGGCTCAAATGTGATTAAAGTTAAGGGCATTGAAGATAGTATATATGCTGTAGGTCCAAGGATGAGCCCTCAGTTGTCAGAGAAGCCTTCAATGGAGTGGGTGGGGCTTGGGCTATGCCTTGAAGGATGGACACAATTGAGATGGGTGAAGCCACCTTATACAGAGAGATAAGCCAAGGCCTCATTCACAGACAATTGAGCTGGTGTGTGAGGTCCAAGTCTATTCACAGGCCCTTGGAGCCAGCGGGGTGGAGCTCGACAAGTTGGCCTTCCTCATCTTTATTATGCTTCCCTTCCCTCTTCCCCTGCCCTCTTTAACCCCTAACCAGGTGGCAGCACCCCTCCAGGCATCCCTGCACCAGCCGTGCCTAGCATCCCATCCCCCATTGGGGTGAACGGCTTCACCGGCCTCCCCCCACAGGCCAATGGGCAACCTGCTGCGGAAGCTGTGTTCACCAATGGCATCCACCCCTACCCAGGTAAGCACATCTGGTAGCCCTTCCTTCCCCATACAGCACATTCCTCATCCATTTCATTCCTTCCCTTGCTGTTCTAACAGGAATGTGTGTTGCTCCTCTGTCCATTCCTTGGTGAAATCCCAAGTGTGATCAGGGAAGGCCAGCATCCTGCCCTCCTTCAGGGAGCCCATAGTGGGAAAGAAGAGACCAAAATCCTGCCATTGGGGAGGTGTCAGTCTGATCAGTGAGCGAGAACCCCATTCCAGGTAATCCCTCAAGGAAGAGACTAGGTGCAATTGTACAGCCACATAGAGAGGCCAGTGACTGTAAATTAATTGAGCATGAGTTTGACCTATAAGAAGGAAGGAAATAGAAGCTAAAGGAACAGTTAGATTTGGTGTCAAGTAGGAAAAGACCCTTTGGGGAAGGAAGTGGAGGTATATTTATTGGCAGTCTAGCTGGTACCTACTAGTCCAGGCCTTTGGTGCCTGCAACAGCCTAGTCAGAACCTTGGACAGCAGATCAGAACATTGGACAGCTCCTGGATCTGCTTCTTTATGAAGTCTGGCACATAGGAAGATGTGGGAGGCCTATCCCTGATTAACTCTGTTCTGCTCAAACTTAGCAGTTCTCACAGAGTGAGCATGTGTGAAGTAGCTCCTTTATCTGATCTGGAGAATGGACTGATATTAGAACAGGGAACCTGGCCCAACACCCTAGAGTCAAGGCAATGGAGATGAGAACAGTGCCATTCCCTTCCTGGATGGCAAAGAATGAGCTTACAGATTCCACCTAATTATCAATCTGTTCTGGATAAAAGAGAAGGACAAGGTGGGGGGCAAGATGTAGACCTATCCGCTGGGAAGTCAAATTTCTAGGCAGAAATGTACTATAATCTATAGAATCTATGTAATCTGTAGAATGAGAGACAATACGGTTGATCAAGAGTGAATCTTCTCAGGCTCAAGATACCAAAGGATTCAAGTGAAGGGAGACTTCTGTAGGCTGAAGAAGTGCAAAAGAGCCTCTCTGAGGAAGAGACTAAGGTGGAACTTTAATAGATGGGTAGAATTGAAGAGGTGAGGAATAACACAGAGCACACTTCTATGAAGGGGTTGGTCCTGCAGGCTCAGAAGCAGGAGGGGTCCTGCCTGGCAGGGGCAAGGAGTGGTAAGGAGATTGGCCCAATAGGGCAGGGGATGCCAGCCCAAGGTAGATGAGCAAGAAGGCAGAGCTGTCCTCCCACTCTGGATGCCCACCAGAATCCCCTTTGGGTCTCTATAAAACCACAAAAGCCCCCAAATTCTTATTTCACTGTCTGGAGTGAGACCCAGACATCTGTAGTATATAAAAGCTCCCCCACGTGCAGAGTGCTAGGTCACTGTGCCAGAGGGAGAGAGAGAAGGAGAATTCCCTAACTTTGAACTTGGAGTTGTCCTTCAGTACACTCCTCATTTCACAGAGAAGGAGCTGGAGAGATCTCAAGTACAAGGTGGCAAGGGCCAGAGGGTCTGGAGTGTTAAGGATGAAGATTCTGGGCTGGGAGGGATTGCCAGGTGGGGTGGGGCAAGCAGGAAGTAGAAGAGAACTCCATCTCAGATTCATGGACTGGGAGATGCCATCCCCAGTACATTTGGGTGGCTTCATTTCTCACTTCTCTCTGTCCACCAGCCCATCTGGATCTCTGGATTCTGACAAACCTGTTCCTTCCCCACCCCTACCAGCATCTGTGAGCTGTTTCCGTCATGGAATTTGGAAATGTTTCTTTCCCCCATTTGTAACAATCTGCCACATCTCATAAACAATTCCCTGCCAGAGCAGGAGGGAGGGATGGAGGGAAGGAAAGGAGAAAAGTAGTACATTAAAAAAATTAATTTACCATCTTTAAATGCGGAGTTTGGAGCCGCTGTAATGAGCGAGATCCTTCAATATGTTCACTCTTTGGCAGTTACTAATGAGGTCGTTAAGCAGAGAAGTAGAGAGGAGTCTCATAAATGCTTTTCTCCACTTCCTAGCCTCAAGTAGATTTTCTCTTCCTCCCTGTTGTTCATAAAGATCATGGTGGATACACATAGGGTGGCCTTTATTCTTACACAACACCCTTGAAAGGACTGCTCTCACAGACATTAAAAACCATTCATTCATTCGTGCCTTCGGCCACATTATTTGCCAAGCACTTACAGTGTTCCTGGCACAATGCTGGGCCTGCCATGTAAGTTGTGCAGCTCATATTTTGTGCAAGGGCACCAAACTGTGTGCCTGGAGGAAAGAGCACTTTTTCCTGATTTGCATGCAGGAACTACTTGAGTAAGCATCTGGGAAGTCCAAGAGGACAAGCCAGATGTGGCTCTTCAGAGAGCTTAGATGCTGGCAGAGGACAGTGACAGAGGGAGCAGGAGGGAGAAGAAGACCACCTGTTAGGCACACCACACCAGGGAGCCCTTGGATCCAATCTCCACCATGGCAGAAGTAGAGGGACAGGGTGTTGGACTGGGGCAGTCTACGTGGCCCATCTTCCACTGTTCTTCTCTGAACAGAAATGCTGTGGGCCCAGCTCCCCTGCTGTGCACTATTCCCTAGAGGGTGTGGAACCTGCCATCCTGCCGCAGGCTTTTCCCTGGGCTCCCCTAAGGTCTGAGTGCTCTTTTTCTAATCAAATTTTACTGAGAGACTCAGGGACAGGAGCTCCGAGGAAAGTTTGGGGATTATCCCTAGTCTGAAGGCCCCAGAGGCCGGCACAGCCAGTTATCTTGGCTGGCCTGGGTTGACAGGTAGATCAGCCTGGATGGTTTTCTTCCGGCCACCCTGTCACAGCCTGTTTGCCCTAGACACACTGGTAGAGCAGGTGCTGGAGCCTCCCTCTGGGTGGCACCTGTCTCTACCACCTCGCTCGTCCTTCAGCCCACTCCCATGTAAGTCACCACTGGCCTTGGTCACCAAAGGCAGTGCCCCCTGTTGATTCACGCTTCAGGAATTTGCCCACAGCTCTTGCAAAGACAGCAAAGGCAACAAAAGGGAACTAAGCTTTTTCCCTGTCCAGCTTCCTTGAGGTTTCTCGTTGAAGTATCACCAGTTCACAGGACCTATCCTCACACTAGGTGGGAGACATCCCAGAGTCACAAGTATGGGAAAGAAATTCTCAAGGCCCTGACAAGAGTACAACCATTGGGGAAACAGCTAGTGGGAAGAAGCAGGCCAGAAACCAAACTACATGATCACAGCAAACCCTCCACACACACACCCGGAATGCTTCAGGGCCAGTGTTCCTGGGAAACAACAGAACAGTAACTTTTACTCTGGCCCCAGCTGGCAGCCAGTTAAAGGAATAACTCCTAGATTTGCCCTGAGTACATAAATTAGTCCCTGTGCAGAAGGGAGGACACCTCTGGGAACCCCCCTCCCACATTGAACCCAATTGACAAAGAGTAATAAAAGCCTCTTGAAACTGTGTGAAAGCTGACCTGAATCCTAGTCAGACTCCACTCTGCTCTTTTTCTCTCCTTTCTCTGCTAATAAAGCCTTTCCAATCCCTGGACTGGCCACCTGTCCTTTTTGCAGACCCTTCCCCCCTGACTCTACTCCTGATCCCTTCAACAAGGGTGAGGAAGGGCCTTCTGGTTTCTTAGTCTATGTGGGCAGCAGAGACTAATCCCTCTCCCAGCCCATTGGGCAGACTTCATTTGTGTGGCCAGACCCTGCTGAGAGCACCTAAGCCAGGGACTTGGAGTGGAAGGCCTCCATGCTATGTGCAGATTCCCCAAAAATGAGAGAGGGGTGCCTCTACTTGAGCAGGTGTGGGTGGCCCAAAAGGTCAGAGTGGCTATGTGAGCCCTCTTTTACCTTTTCTTTTACCCAGCTGGGGTCAGCTAAGCTTTCCCTTCACTGCCCTCACCTTCTGCTGGTGATCAGTGAGGATGAGCATACCTCTTCGCTGGCCTCCAGGCCCCCTCTTGTGCCTTTCCCACAGCCCTTATCCAGGACCAGGTCCCTGTGTGGCCCCACCAAGCCCTTCCAGACTGAGCCTTCCTCTAGCATCTCCTTCCACCTGCAGCCTGCACCTGTCCCTAGCAGAGGCGGCAACTTTCTACCATTCTCAGGATGCACGCACTCAACATCCCAGTCTCAGCCTGCCCCAGGGTAGACCCTGCAGTGGCCAGGAAGGGTGGTGCAGACACAGCAATATCCCCTGGGCATGCTGGGGGGCAGGGAGAGGACAAGTTTTGTGGGCACTTCTGACCTCTGTCCCCTTGGCCCCCTGCAGCGCAGAGCCCCACCGCCGCGGACCCCCTGCAGCAGGCCTACGCTGGAGTGCAGCAGTATGCAGGTCGTTAGTATCCACGCGTCGCCTCGGCTTTTAACCCCGGCCACATTCATCTCTCCATGCCTGTGATATCAGTGTTCCTCCCCATCCCAGCCTTGGGCCCAGCACTGCACAGGACGGAGAGAGGGAATGACAGGGAGCCTCATGGAAGGAGGGAGGGCAGGACTGGCAGAGACCCTCCAGGAAGCCTCCCTAGCAGGGTGCCCTCTCAGTAGTGGGTGGGCAGGACTCTGGATGAGCTGGTAAGCCAGGCCGAAGCCTTACTCTTATGGACCAGTTACTTATCTTTGAGGCCAGACTTCCCTTCCCTGTGGTGCTGTCAGAGCTGATTTGCCCAGATGTACCAAGCTACATAGGAGCACTGGGAGTGAGGCTGGACCTGGGATGCTGCCCACAGCAGTGCATGGTCACTGGCCCAAGAAGCATAGATACCTGGCTCAAGAGAAGGAGACCCCTGGAAAAGAAGCACTTTCCACTCCCCTCCCCCATACACAGGCAGCAGGATATGGCTCCAATAGGTGTGAAGAAAGGAGAGGTGAGAAGAGAGCCCTGAGCCAGCAGAAGGCCAAGTCACTGAGCCACCCTCTTTCCCCTGAGAGTGATGGGGCTGCCTGGCAAAGTGGGGACTCAGGTGAAACTGGCCTGGCTCATCTGGAGCCCAGAGGGTTTCTTACCTCTCTGAGCCCAGGCCCTGCTTCTCTGGGAGCCCATCCAGGCTGAGGAAGGAGCTGGCCATCCTGTCCCACCTCGGACCTCTTCTAATTGAGTACAAAACATCCGGTTTATCCAACTCAGTCCTCTGCCCTGGGATCTACCCCCAGCAGGCTCCCCAGAAGCCAAGTCCACACCTAGGGTGGCTCCCTACCTCCAACCCAGCACCCTCTGAGTGGGAGTAGGGGTGTGTCAGCCGGAGTTAGCTATGACTCAGAGAAGTAGGAAAACCTTTCCATGGTTGTCCAGGGCATTTGATATTTTTGATTATCCATGAATGTGTCTTATTCACACATGTGGTTTGTCCACTGTTTAAACTTGCCTCCTCCCCAACACGTACATACACATGTACACAAACATTCTCTCTCTCTCTCTCTCTCTCTCTCTCTCACACACACACACACACACATATGCATTTCCCTCTATCCCTAGTCTAAGAACTGAAAGCTGGTTTTGTGTAAGTGTCTGAGCAGCAGTGCAATTTTGGGCCGGACTGCTTTCACTGCCCACACTGAAACCTCTTTCTCTCTTCCTGCCTCTCTGCACCCACTGCCGGCTCCCACCCCTCCTTGGGCCTTCCAGCAGCCGCCTACCCTGCTGCCTACGGTCAGATAAGCCAAGCCTTCCCTCAGCCACCTCCGATGATCCCCCAACAACAGAGAGAAGGTGAGTGCAGGCTAAGCTCCTGGGCCCCTCCCCACCCCTGCTCTCTCTCAAAAGCAGTTGCTCGACTGGGCCTTGGACTGGGGTGAAAAGGGGGCCACATTCTGTGCTATATTGGAGTGGGTGAGGGAGACAGTGGAGTTACAAGACACAGTGATGAGGGACCCTGGGGCAAGCATGGAGGTGCATTTCTCCGGGGTAGTTGTGTACTCCAGAGTGGTGCCCAGCCCAGGGGCAGGGGACTGGACAGAAAGCCCTGAGGGATGGCAGGCCCCACACAAGGCACCTTTCCCATTCTCTTCCCTCATTTGCCACTCATCTGACTCAGAACTCACATATTGATATCTTGGTCTATTAAAAAAACAAATCCCCCAGAGTGGTCAGGGTTGTGTGTCTTCTTTAGCAAACCCTTAAACAGAACCTTGCATAAGTAGGGCCTGTTTTTGCCAATAGGGGTCTTGTCCCTGCCCCAGGGAGTTTTGGAGTTACAGTGTTAAATGGAGGATTCGAGGCCTGTTCTTGGTGTTTTCATCTGAGGACCCACTGCTGTGTTCTCAGGGAGTTGGCATACAGCTGGGAGATGAGACTCCAGCAGTGTGGTGGAGGTGCCAGCCCTGCTAGGTGTGCACACTGGGAAGGAATCGGGAGATAGCCTGAGGTTGTCTGGAAGATGAGGCCCTAGAGGATGTGGGGCCAAGAATTCCCTATAGGCAGGATTTGGCCAGTGGAGAGGGTGGGGAGAGGTGGGGGCATACAGGAAGGAATGTAGTTCATCATGGGCAGAAGATGTCATGCCTTTTGGGTACCAGGAGAGACCCACAAGTTCCCAGGGTAGGACTCTATGGGCAGGATGAGGCAAAGGGATGGGAGTGCCCCAGTGCAGGCCTAGTGGGAGACAGGGGGCCTGAAAAGCCATGCCCAGAGCCCTGTGTGAACAGGGCTGGGCAGGCAGGTCAGTGGGCTCAGAACCCAGGAGAGACAGTAGGCTGCATCAACACGGCCATTGTTGGAGGTTCTGTGAGCCCATCCACAGAGAGCTCAGCTCAAGGGCACACCCCCATGCAAAGGGTCGTGCTGGCAGTGAGGCCACCAAGTCTGCCTCAGCAGGCCACATGGCCAGAGCACTCTAGTGGTCTGCAAATGCCCAGCTTATGGCCCCTTTAGCAACTGCTCGGGAGCCATGGGGTCCGAGAGAGTATCTGGAAAGTCCCCTGGGCATCTGCTGGTCCAAATCACTTTGATCAGACCATCCCCAAACAGGCCCCAAAGCTTGGACAGCTGAGAGCTCAGGCTTTGAAGCAAACCTTCTAGGCCTGACTCCCAGCTCTGCTGCCTCCTTTCCATGTGGCTCTCTCTGCCTTAGTGTCCTCACCCATAAAGTGAGGATAGCGAGGACCTTTCTGTAAAATGGGGTGTAAGGATCACACTCATTCAAGTCTGCTTGCTGAACTCCATTCAGCAAGTGTTGTACCCACAGCCTTTCCTTCTCCAGCTGTCACCCATTCCAAACCTGTCCAGGAGGTGTACCACCCCAGCTCACTCCCCCATTAAACAGCTCCTGAAACCAGTATTTTCAGGTCCCCACCCATGTCCGGGAGAGCCAACCTCCAACAGCCCAGAGAGGTGTGCAGAGGGCCCTGCCCAAAGCCGGTGCTCACAACTGCTGTAGCTGAGTGGCACGTGGGCCCTGCCATTGGTGGAGGGGGGCATCAGCCCTGTCCTTTCCACCTGAACCTTCACTAGTCAGATCAAGGCCCTAGGGGGTAGGACCAAACAGTCCCAGGGTCACCCCATCCACATTCAGAACAAAGAGCTGTGCCCACAGGCCCTACTCCTTTGCCATCCCACTGGCATCAGGCTGTAGTCAGATCCCTGAATTGCTCTGGCCTGTGCACTTGGGGGTTTCAGATCATGTTACATAGATGCAGAAACACACACAAGCACACTCACACACACACACACCCCCCTAGCTGCTGGTCATTGCTGCCCTGACCAACAGACGACACACACAATGGCCCCCACTGATGGACTTAAACAAACTCAGGTCCCCAGTGCACCTCCTGCCCTTCCCCTGCCCCACACTGCACCACCCCGTGTGCCTAACTCTGAACTCCTCATGCATTCTCTCCATCTCTGAGCAGCTTCAGTCTCTGCCCACCTGCATGCGCCCTAGACCAGGCCTTTTCTTGGGTAGGGGGTTTTCATGAGGCTTGTCCTCATTCTCCCTGGCCATGGTTCTCAGGTTGAGCCACCCCAGGGGAGCAGGCTGGGGTACAATGTGGATCGAGATGCCAAGAGAATACTACACTGTGTATTGAGGGTGGCAGGGTGATGGTGGCACTGGGAGAGGGCTCTCATTGGGATGGCTTCAGGGGAAGGATGAGGTGTCTCCACACATGGAGATGAGAGCAGGCCTTGCAGGCAGAGGGAATGGCTTCAGCACAGCATGAGGTGAGCCGGGCACTAGAGAAGACAGGCCCAAAGATGGGCTGGAGACAGACTGGAGCCATGTTCCACCGTGTTGTCCGAGGCATGGATGAGAAGGAAGGCTGTTCCCCCAACCCTGCCAGTAGTCAGCTTCTCTGTATCATGGTAACCTCCCCCCTGTGGATGCCATAAGAATACCAGGACTCACAGGTGTCTGGGGAGGACCCTCCTGTCAGTGCATCCTCTTTTAAGCTGAGCCTGAAAACCAAGAGGTGCCTGAATCCCCCACAGGCTGACTGCCCCATAGACAGGGCAAGGTTGCCCTCAGGGATGGCTGTAGCCATAGCCCTGCAGAGCTGTGGTATGGTCAGGGGTAGTTGCTGTCTCTGCAGCTCTGTCTCACCATTTCTCAGAATGCTGGGTTGGACCAGTTTGATCTCTAAAGTCCTGCTGATTCTGCCATCTGAGTGTTCTGTCATTTGTGAGGAGGAGAATGTAGAAAGGGCTGGCAGGGGATGGGGGGCAGAGTAAGGCAGCATGCAAGCTTACTGCAAAGGGCAAGGGGCTTGAGCTGCTGCCCTACTTCCTAGCCAGGCCAGGCTGGACAGTTGCCCTGGGAGCTCCACTCTACATTGTGCAGATAGGACCAAGCCCAGGGGCCCTGTCTGTGAGGGTTCCTTGTTTCTTTAAGGAAAGCAGACATAACCACCGCATTAAGTAGCTTGCAGAACTCAAACTTGGAGCCAGGACCTGAAGTCCAAGGCAAGGCATCAGCATGGGTGGAGTGGTCAGGAAGGCCTGAAGAAGCAAGGATTTTGTAAGGGGGGTTATGAGCTAGACCAAAACGGGATGGGCAGGAGGACAGGACAATAAAGATGTTCCTGCCCCTGGTAAGTGGCCACTCTGATTGGAGAGAAAACCTCTCAGACATAAAAGAGAAGGAGCCACCCCACAGAGTACTGAGAATGGACTTGGCAGCAGAGGGAGCAGCCAGAGGTTGTGGGGCCCATCGAGTGCACATTCTCAGGGCACACAATCCAGTGGAGGATGGCATGGTCAGTGGTCACAGGGCAAAGGGAGGGGGAGGGCCACCAGAGCTCAGGGTACCCAGCACTGGGAACCCCTGAGGTGGGAGGGTACACTTGACTCTAGTTCTGAATGCGCCGTCTGCTGGCAGAGTGCCTGGGAGCCAGAAGTTCAGGGAGGAGAGGCTGGAAGGGAAGGACGACGAATATTCTGGAGTGGGGACCAAGGACTGAGCAGGACAGCAGCTTATTAGGCTGCTTTGGTGGTTGGGGGTCTTTGTTCTAGGCTATGGGCCTCAAGGGGGTAGAGATGGTGGAGGGAGGAAGGAAGAGACTGGAGGAGAGAGAAGAGAACGAAGAGTGGGTCAGAGGCTCCAGAGTGAGCCTCTGCCCCAGGACTGGGTTATCTGGCAGCCTCAGTGGTTCCAGAGAGCCAAGATAGTTGGTTCTGGCCATGAAATCCAGGTAGCAGCCCACCTTGGTGCCTTACAGTCTTCACTTTTAAGTTCATGCTTAAATTTACACCAGTCACTGATCAGAACCTTGGTTATTACACAACTACAGTGTGTTGGTTATTACAACAAGTACAGCTGTTTCCTTCCCATCCCCACCATAGGATGGACACTGGCACTGAAATGACCACAGGTCATTTTACAAGATTTTTAATACATGGTATTATACATGGTATATGCTAGGTGATGGCAGGAAATAGACCCTGCGTCTTGAAAAGATTTCATTTCAAAGAGTTAGAATTGAACACTTTGACCATTTAAAAAGAAACATATAAATCATAAAAGATATTTGGAAATTTCAAAAATTTAAGGTCTCCACAGTGTTCAGGAGTTCTGGTGGGGCTGAGATTTAGGTGGAGAGAAGAAACACTGCGGAGGCAGATGGCCTGCGTTCATGTTCTGGCTCCCCCCGCCCATCCCCCCACGACAGTGCATGGGTTTTTTTGGTAGGTACCTTAACCTCTTTGGCTCTCAGTTTCCTCATCTGTGAAGTGGCAATGATAATGGTATTTAATTCACAGGGGGCTGTGAGGATTAAGTGAGTTAATAAAGTAACCAGGACAGCCTGACACACAGTTCATTCTGTAGAAGGGGCAGAGCTGTTATTGTTGTAACAAAATGAAGAACTTTTGAATACAGAGGCTCAGGGTTCCCTAGGTAATCATGGAGCCTAGTGTGATACCCTTCCTGGGCTTAGCCTTTTGGAGAGGCAGGATTATCTTGGTTTCCACCTTCCAGACCACGGCAGAGGCTATGGTACTGGGCGGGACTGTTGGTTGTGTGGGGCCATATAGGAAAGAGAGGCTGCAGGCCAGGAAGGGGATGGACCCAGGGTCTGAGCTGGGCCTGCAAAGAGGAAGGTGAAGTGTCTTTCCAGCATAGGATAGGGGTGCCCAGGGCAAAGTCCCTGAGTCCTCCCAGAGTAGGGGCTGGGCAGAAGAGAGGTCCTCTTAGGTCTCCATGTGCCCCCCAGCACCTTATTCCAGGGACACAGAGGATCCAGCTTTGGCATGTTCACCCTCTTCTCTCTTATGCTCTGCCCCTGGAGCCCAAAGTTGCCAGGCTTCTGTTACTGATCCATTTTGCAGAAAAGGCAGCTGAGCCACAGAGCGGTTCAATGACTTGCCCAGGGGCAGAGCAGAGAGCAGAGCTCAGACTCAGGGCTCGGCACCCTTCCAGGGTACCCTTGGATCTTGAATGAACCCACCCCTACTCCCTACCTTGCCCCCTCCCTGCTGCACTGCCTAACTCGCTCACCTCTCCTCTGTCTCTCTCTCCCCAACCCCACCATCCCTCCTCCCCTGCCCACCCCTCCCCTCACGCAGGGCCTGAGGGCTGTAACCTGTTCATCTACCATCTGCCCCAGGAGTTTGGGGACGCTGAGCTGATGCAGATGTTCCTCCCTTTCGGTAATGTCATCTCCTCGAAAGTGTTTGTGGATCGGGCGACTAACCAAAGTAAATGCTTTGGTGGGTAAAGATAACAAACCAATTAGCTTCACCCAGGACAGGGTGGTTCTCACACCAAACTACTGGCGTCCAACTGCTTCTCACCTGCTCTTCTACATCGGCCCCCAGGAGCGCCCCACGGCCTGCCTCCAGTCTCCATCTCTCACCTCTCTTCTCTTTTCTGCTGCTCTTTTTGCTTCTTGGCTTTCCCTGCCCACCCTCACCTGGATCTCCACCTCCCACACCCCAGTCCAAGAAATGGGTTTCCTCTTCCAGTCAGATTCCAACCCACTGAGAAGGAGAAAGGGCCCCTGTGAGCAGGGGTGGGAGCAGTGAGCATAGCCCAGCAACATCCATTTTCCCTCAGCCCCTCCCTGCTCATGGTCAGAGTGGTTCAGCCTGAGTACCTGTGTGGCAGCAGCTCAGCCAAGCCCTGCCCCGCCCCCATCCCCCCACCCCTTCACCTCCTCTCTCCACCTCTCTGTCCTGCCCTACCTCCTTCTCTGTCACCCTACTCTGTGCTCCTTCCCACCATCCCTACCCACTCCCCTCAAGCCCCCAGAGCAGGGCATTTTGAGAAGCCAGGAAGAGGAGACAGGTCCCTGCCCTCAGGAAGCCTGAGCTCTGAGCTTAGAGGAAAATTAAGTCTACTTACCAGCAGTGAAGTCTGCAAAGCACCAAGTAATAAATGATAAGAAAGGCAGAAGGATGTAAACACATGGAAGGGAGGGAATTCCAGGTAGGAAGAGGATGACCAGTGTGGGGCTGGGATGAGAAGTGTACAAGGATGGTGAATGAAGAGGCAAGAGACTCTGGGGAGATCTGCTGGGGGACGCTTATGGGAGACAAGTTGTGAGGGAGGGTCTGTGCTGGGGAGGATTTTGGCCATTCAGATGAAGGTGCTTCATTTGGTGTGTGTGTGGGGGCAGTGGTAAACAGCAGGAGTTCCCTAAGCAGTGGTAATAGAATAAGAGCACAGCTTTGGGCAAATTTGGCTGGTAATGGGGTGTTAGATGGGAGAGGGAAGACTTGGGAGGATTCAGGAATATGGATGAAAGATGAAACACAGAACACCCACTAAAATTTGAATTTCAGATCAACAACAGATACTTTTTTAGTATGTCTTCAACATTGCATGCAACATGTCTCATGCAGTACATGAGATACACTAAAAGAAGTATTCATGGTTGATCTGAAATTCAAATTTAACTGGGTATCCTATGTTTTGATTTGTAAAATCTGGCAACTTTATCCAAGAAGCTTCAGACTTCCTCCTGGAATTTCACTTTCCTCCACATTTCTCTCCTCCACCCCTCCTGTTCCCTCTCCCACCTCCTCATTCTGCTCCCCCCCCTTCTAGGGCCAGATCCATTCGTGAGTCCTTGAGAACCGAGGAGTCCAGTTTCCAAGGAGCCACACATGGAAACGGGGCTGGGTCTGCTAGATGTTCAGTATCTCTACGTTGACCCCCAGAGTCTGGGGCTAGTAGGAGACAGGAGACCTAGGTCACGGTGTGTGGGGCTGGGGGAGAAGAGACTAGAGCAGAGAAGCATCAAGAAGCACTTGTTCAGGACTTTACATTTTGGAGAGTTACTTTGCAGAACCATGAAGGGCTTGAGAATTCAGATCAGGAGTGAAGGGGAGGAATGTGGGGTGAAATGAAATTCCAGGAGGAATTTCTTCTTAACTACTTGTTAGTAGTAAGATCTTTGCACCATTGTCCTTTCCCCTCTGGCAGCTGCCACAGGAATCTTGTTGCCCCAGCAACTCATTTCTTTCTGGGTATGGAAAAGCAAAGCAAAAGAAAAGAACCGGGTGGCAGTCCTCCACGTTTGGCACTTTTCCTTTCGAGTTACAATTATGTATATAATCAAACCATTTGCTGTTTAAGTAAGTCTCAAATACTGTATACATGATAAGAATTCTTCCTTCTAATAGTCCAGGAGACTCAGAGGCACCTGGGCTGAGACAGGCTTGGCCTCCAGCCATAGCCAGGCTCAACAAAGGCACTTCCTCCAGAATCCACCTCAAGTAGTTTAAGCCACTACCCTACTAAGTTCTCTGGGACCAAGGCTTTATTCCTGCTTTTTATAGAAATCATCATTGGTGTGCCTCTCCTCTGGCCTCTCTTCTCTTCTCTAACACACTAATAATGCTGAACTTCTCTGGCCTTGGTTAATGACAGGCTCCGACCATGCTGGCCCAGCTCAGCTGTTCCTTATTAAGCCACCTGGTCTCTCTCTCTCTGGGTAGCTGGGCCTTCTGCCACCATCCCATCCCGGAGGACTTTAATGTGAGCCTAAATTCAGGGCAAGTCATTTAACTCATGGGCAAGTCATTTTACTCTGAGCTCAAATGCCCTAATTTGTGAAATGGGAACGTTAGCCATCATTTCTCCTGGGTGCTGTGTGGGTTCCAGGAGCTAGTCTGCAGGATGGGGTTGCTCAGCCAGATCAGACCCTCAGGAAGTGAGAGCTACAAGAGGAGGTGCTATTTTGCTGTGGACCTATGTTAACATGAACTCCTCAAAGCCTGCACTTGCTCCATATGCATAAGTGTACAATTATAAGCGACATCTCCGAGGGATCTTGTTGAGGATGTGCCTAGCACTAACTGTTCTATGTTGGAAGGAGGGTTGGAGGTACATCCCCCCTCAAGGATGTATAAGGGTAAGAACAGTGTGAGGAGGATGTGGGGGAAGGAGGGAGGTCTGTGAGAATGAATACAGTCCTGGGAACTGTGAACGTGGAGATGGTTCTCAGAGCCCTGCCTCATGGCTCTCCTTCTGCAGGGGAGACAATCCCCGCCTTGACTGCTAGCCAGTTAATACCAGTCCAAGGAAAAAGTTCCTTTGAGTCTGTATCCTTTCCAACTGCCCTTTGGAGACCTTTGAACTCTTCCAGGAAGGCTGGGCTTCTTCCCTCTTCCAGAACTTCCTCCCTGCTCCCCTCTGTGTGCTTCTCTCCCTCTTGACACCTCTGCCTTAGATGGCCCCTCCAGGCCTCCTTATCTGTCTTCCTCCTTCCTGCTTTGATCCAGTCTTGTTTCCTGATACAAGACCCACCAAGCCCAGGTGGATAATCCAAGGAATGAGGGATGCTGCATGTCACCCACAATGAAGCTACCTTGTCCTGGCAGGGACAGAGGCTTTAGTTCAACCACCTTCCTTAACCTGTGGGAAAGCAGTATGGAAAGACACATAGTCCACACATTTGTACCTGCTCTGTCTGGGCTGCTGAGACCTTGCTTTCAGTTGTAAGACATACAGGTCCTTGAGGGGGCTGTGGGTCACATGTGGCTTAGAGCAGCTGGTGGAAGGATGACTGGAAGCTAATCTCCACCTATGGATAATCTTAAATCTTTCATATTTATTTAAATATATAGATTTACACAGATGTTGGTTTTCTCGCTCTAGGCCTGACTTTGACCAACTCTATCCATGTTACACACATGCATTCACATATCCACACATGCGCAAAAATGAGACATTTGTCATACACCACCACCCCGGCCCCCATCTTTGATTGCAAAGGAGGAAGGAGACAAGAGAAAAAGAGACTGATGGAGACAAGTGTCCTGGACAGAGGCAAAAAAGGGGAAAGAGCCACTGCACAGGGAGAGTTGGGGAGAGAGAGGTCTATCTGTTGGAGTGGAGAAGTCAGAGGCAGGACACGGTACCACGGATAATTAACCAAGAAAATGGCATCTACTTTGCATGGGAGCTGGCTATGCATCTATCTCTTATACATCTAATATATATGGTCCTATGGGGACAAGCACCCCAGCTGGCAAGTTTGTGGGAAGGTCTGGGTATCACACCAAGCTGAGTTTCATATTAATATATTTTGCAGGATCTAAGTCCGTTTTACAGGAGAAAGGCCTCTAAAGTCGAATAAATTCAAGGAGATGCTAGATTAAACAAAGCTATAAATGTTTATTTACTGGAGAATTTGGGGGAGGGTAGGAGGGTAATCTTTTATTGTATCTTGAACTGGCCCAGAGGGGCCTGGTTGTAAAGCTACATGACCACAGAAGCCCTTTCTAAAGGATCACCTTTTAGGGCTAGCTTGGAAATGCTGACAGAAGTTGAGGTCCCCATAAGGAGATGCATTCAAAGTTCCCAAAAGATGACTTTTGAACTCTGGGAACATGACTCATCCCACTGGGGCACTGCGTGCTTGGGAGTGGAAGCTGTACATGGATTTGTGACCAGTCTGGGGATATGGTGGGGACTGTACATTTGAGAAGCACTTCTGCACTCCCCAGGACACAGAGGGCTCTCACCTAATCTTTACTAAGGGTGTTAATCGTTAACATAGTTGTTATGGGTCCCAGAGTGGTTCTTGGGGACAGCTACTGGAGCGTGCTTAGTCCACTCACAAAGCACCGGCTCCCGGGGTTTGGAACTTACGCAGTTGAGGAGAGGAAGTGGGTCTGGACTCAGCCCAGCGCCCACCCGGAGCCGGGCCCGGGCAGCCTTTGCAGGATCGGGAGTGGGGTGGGGAGGTCGCGGGGACTCGGCCTCTGGCTCTCCCCCCCACGACCAGGCCGCGCTTGCGAGGGGGGCGGCCGGAAACGGTGGCGGTGAAGTTTCTCCGCGGGGCCTCCCCTCCCTCCCCCTCGCACTGCTCTCTCTCCCCAGGCCGGCACCCCGTGCCCTCCCGCTGCCAGGCCCCCTCCTGTCAGGGAGGACAGTGTCCAATAAACTCCTCCACCCGCAGGTGTGTCCGCCCTCTCCCACCGAAGGAGAGGGCTGAAGTGCCGGGGCCGGCCGGGGTGGGGGGCGGGCGCCTCTCCGAGCTCCACTAGGCCTCAGTCGTCCCACTTGGGGCGGTGGGCGCCCAGGGAAGCGGTGTCGCCCCACTCTGGGGTGCTGTAGCTAGGCTGGCGGCCCCCAGGTGGGGGCCCGGAGCCTCGGAAACGCCCGCCCCGGGAGGTGCCCTCGCGGCAAGGGGCGGGGGGCGCCGGGCGCAGCGGCCGGGCCGGGGGCGGGGCCCCAGGAGGAGGAGCCTCGAGCCCTCTCGCCCCGCCCTCCGGCCCCTTCTCCCCCACTTACCCCTCCCCACCGGGAGCGGCCCGGCGGCCGGTGGAAACCCAGGCCCTTGTCCCTCGTGTCTCGCCAGGCTTCGTGAGCTTCGACAACCCGGCCAGCGCGCAGACCGCCATCCAGGCCATGAACGGCTTCCAGATCGGCATGAAGAGGCTCAAGGTGCAGCTGAAGCGGCCCAAAGACGCCAATCGCCCATACTGAGCGCCGGCGGGAGCGTCCCCCGGGGGAGACCAGGACTCGCACAGGTAACCGGGGGCAGGCGGGGCAAGGGGACGGGGGTGGGGTGGGGGGGGTTGGGAGGGGATACCGGACGGACCCGCCGCCGTCTCCAGCCTCCATGGGCCGGATCCTCATTTGTGCCTTGGACCCGCTGCGCCCGTCTCAACCTGTTCCTTGCCCGGTGCCCGGGCGACAAGCGCAGAGCTGTGGTCATCCCGGCAGAAAAGGGCATGGCCATCTCCCTGCCACAGGGCCAAGGGAGGCAGGACCGAGGGAGCCTCTCCAAGGTGAGGCGAGTCCTGGGCTTGTACCTCCAGGTCTACACTGGCAGTCTTGTTTGCCAGAAGACCCAGGGGTGAACAAATGGCAAGCTGAGGCCGGAGTGTTGGGGACAGAATAGCCCGCAGGCCTTCTCCAAGCTCTGTGGCTCTCCCCTCCCCAGTTATGCCAAGAGGGCTGGCAGCCTTTGGACACTTGACCCCATCTCCCCTCCTTTTCCCCATAGCTTAGTTGGGAGAGGAGAAATAGGACTTGTCAAAGGGAACTTGACCAAAACCCAAAACAAGATGGTACCAGAGCTGAGGAAGGTAATGGTGTTGTCCCCAGGATCCCTCACTCTTCCTACAGTACTTGGGCCATGCTGAGTGGGTAGTTGTCACCTCTTCTGCTTGGGTGGTGTTCCTCCTTCAGGCCTGCAAAAAAGGATGGGGTTAGGGGACGATGTCTCAGCCCATGAAATGTCTAACTTCAGCCTGGTTCTCCCACTGCTGTATGCTCCTGTCCTCAGCCGATTCACAGACCAGAGACAAGGACTCCCTTTAGACCCTTCCTGCTCAGCTCCCTCCCCTCAGGTGGCAGCATGGTGAGCTGGGTGCTGTGCTAGGTACTTGGGGCCCCACAGTGAGTTAGGCTTACTTAGAAGGCCAAGACAAGACAATAGGCAGTGCCAAATGGCCAAAGAATAAATCATCTAGCACAGTAGTTCTCAACCTGTGGGTCGCTGTATTAAAGGGCCACAGCATTAGGAAGGTTGAGAACCACAGATCTAGCATATCAGGGTTGTTAGCTGAAGCTGAATCATCTAGTCAGGGTAGGCCTTTTAAAGAAGTGTCACTGCAGCAAAGAAGGGAAGGGGAACCACACCAGTGTCTGGAGGCATGTACCCTCCCTCTGAGGGGATAGCCAGAGGGCTGAAAGGCAGGACCTGGGCCAGGATAGCAGGCCTTGCAGGCTGTTGCATGGACTTTGGTCTCTCCTCTGAAATGGGAGTCAGGGGTGGGGTGGGGTGGGAGGGCATGGGGGAATTTTGAGCAGAAGAGGGATGTGATTACTTGCATTTCAATGGGGCCATGCTGGCTGCTGTGTTGATAATAGATTGCAGGGGCTGAAGCAGAAGTCTGTGGTGTTGACCACTCAGTGGAAGGAGACAGCAGGCAATGGGATGTGAAGGAATTGCTTTCCAAATATATTTTGAAGGCAGAGCCATGGATGCTGAACGTAATGAGTTTGAAGTGAGCATGTGAGAGGAGCTGAAGATGACTGTCAGGCTTCTGGCCTAAGTGACAAGGAGATCAGGCATGTAGGAGTTAGACAGTCAACTGGATGTCCAAAGCCTGGAATCAGGGAGGACAGTCTCTAATTTCTCAGCCTCCATTCCTATCACATCCCCTGCCTGAGTAGGGTACAGACACCTACCATCCAGAAGTTGCAACACTCATCCACTGAGAGCAGAGACCTCTGCTGTGTGAGCCTCCTCTCTAAAGCAAAACCAGCATCTCTTGCCTCCTGACACCAACCCCCTGCACCCTGCCCTTTTTTGGCTTGTGTGTAGATGCCAAAACACATGTTCCTCAGGAGTTTGGGGGATGCAAAGATGAATGAGTCACCATCCCTGCCCCTATGGAGCTTCTGATTCTGTGTACACACAGACACAGGAGGCAGTCTGCAGAAGGGGACATTTCCACAGAAGGGGAAGGTCAGTTCAGTGAAGACAGCCCTTTTTTTATATGGAACCCTTCCTTAAATAAGCATAGCCCTGCCATTGAGTTATAACCTGAGTCAAGGTGCTGCCTCACTCTGGGCTTCTGTTTCTTTGTTAATGAAACCATGGTATTGGAGTCAGAGGATTTGGGAGGGGTGGGTTATGCATCAAGGTTATGTCCCTAGGAGCCCCTGTGGGTGTATTTTGACCAAGGTTCCCCTGAGAGCAGCTTGTCTTAGCCTCCTTGGCAAGAACCTCTAGGTTGGGTAAATTCCTAGGTTGATTGTTTGGGACATAAGGTCAAAGTGGTCGATAGAACTGAAACAGCTGGTAGTCAGAGCTGGGGTGGGGGCTTTGCAGGAGTGGTTTAAAAAGGAGAGAAAAAGCAGAGAGGGTCCTTCCACCAGGACATGCAAAGGCCAGAGTTAAGAACCACACTCACACAGTGCTTCCCATGCTCCAGACAGTGCCCTGAGAAGAAACAGCTATGAGATCTAAGGCCATAACTATGACTACCTACACGGCAGGTAGTGTTAGTGCTGCCATTTCACAGGTGAAGCATAGAGAGATTTGGCACCTTGTCCATCAGGTAGGGAGTGGTAGAGCCAAGCTTTGAAACCAGGGAGTAATTCCCTTCAAGTAAGGAGAATGAGAAGCCCCTACTACACCTTCAGCCCAGCCTTGCCCCCCTAGAAGGTTCTGAATGTCAGGGAGAACATGTCATGACACCACCCTTCTCTGGGGTCAGCCATCAGACCATCTCCTCTCTACTAAGCAGTCTTTTGAAAAGCTATGATGTAGTTGGGCCCCACAGCTCATGCCTGTACTCCTAGCACTTTGGGAGGCTGAGACACGCAGGTCACCTGAGCTCAGGAGTTCGAGACCAGCCTGAGCAAGAGCAAGACCCATCTCTACTAAAAATAGAAAAAAAGAAGCCAGGCTTTATAGGTTTCATAAAGGGAAGTCCTAGGCAGGGTGGGATAGGGCAGGTCAGTATGGCTCCTCTTCCTTGCTGGTTTCCTGTTTCCCCTGCTGCCTCTGCCCCTCTGGCTGCTTGGGCTCATTGTCTTCTGCTATGATGGGGGGTTCTCCAAGTAATCTTTATTGGAAACTAAGAAAAAAGAAACAAAAGCAAGGAGAGAGGGCAAAAACATGGGCATGTCCAGGTTCATAGCCAGCAGTGTCTCCCTGCCCCTACCCAGCTCAGGGTCTCTGTCCTTCCACTGAGCGTACTGGCACATACGGGGCCCCAACAGCAGCCGGGTCCTCAAGCTCCTGGCACTGAAGGTCTGTGGTGGGAGAGCACGCCACACAGCATGTCTGGCTCCACTGGGAGGCCTGTCTGTCCTAGACCCTGGGATTTGGCTCTGAGTTGCTTTTGCACAGTGTCTGGGCAGAGCTTTGCCCAGACAAGTGCTTTGGGTCTGACTGTGGATTTCAGGCTCAGGCCTTCTCTGGCTAGAGTCCAGCTGGTTTTAGAACCTGGAATGTGAACTGGTTTAGCCTGGCCTTAATTTCCTCACCTAGATTGGTGAGTCAAAGCTTCCCAGACCTGATTGGAGCTTCCTCATGCTGGTCAGTGGTCCTCCTGCCTCATCTAGGGCTGTGTTCTTTGAGTCCCTCACCCCACCCCAAGAAAGTGACTGGGAAGGGGCCTCTGCTCCAGGCAGCTGTGCACCTGCTCCCTAATAAAGAGAGTAGTCAGCTATGCATGTGCAAAGTCCTGGGGGAGGCTCCTTGGGGATTGGGTGAGCATGAGGGTGTATCATGCATCCAGGGCCAGCTGCATGTGAGAGGAGGCTGTGCATGAGAACCTCCCTGGCCTGAACTCTGAGAAGAAGAGCTGTGCTCTTCAGGGTCCTGGTCCCCAGGAGAGTGCTTGGCACTGACAAGCTAGGAGAGGGCAGAGGAACAAGCATAGTGGGAGGAAGTAAATGCCTGTGAGGGGCTTAGGGTCAGGAAGTAGAGGTGGGGAGAGTCCCTTATTTGCAGTTGCTATAGCAGACGCCTGCTGGCAATACAGTCTTTAGTTCTTTAGGCCACTTCTCCAAAGCTTGAGGGACCTGCCGGTCGGGTCTCAGGTGCAGTGCAAGTCCAACTGCACTTCCAGCCAAGGGTGGCTTCTTAGGCCTTGGTGGGTAGTGATGGGTCCTGGTCTGAATGAGGAAGATCTGATGCAGGAGGAACAAAGGACCCAGTAGGAGTGGGCAGGCAGGGCTGGGTGACAGAGGAAGAGAGTCCAGGGAATGCTTCTGTGAAGGCTTAGTGGAAGGCTGGGCTTCAGCTCAGCTACTGCACAACTGATCTATGGTGACAGTTTAAGATCCCAGGCCTCCCTGCAACCCTCCCTGAAGGAAAGCTCATGATGGAAAGTGGATATCTGCTGCATGTAGAAGCCTGGTAGATTGGAAACCCTGCAGATCAGCCTGGCACATAGACTTTGGCACAGGCCTGGGTGCCCAGAGCAGCAGAGGATGGGGAGCAAGCTCATGGTGACCATGGAGAGGGGACCCCAAATCCCAGGGCAGGCATGAAGCAAATGGTGAGGGATAAAGAATACAACTCAAAGCTAAATAATTCCTGATAGGGAAGGGAGCTCATTCTCAACAAGTAAAGAAAACAGAAAGCCAAGGAGTATGAGATGGGACAGTCTAGAAAGCTATTCATGGATGGAGCAGGAGTCATGGGCTGTGGGAAGAGAGGAGGTCAGTGGAACAAGAGAGAGAGCAACAGGGCCTAGAAAGGCAGGGCCACCCGTCCCCTTCAGGACACCTCTGGCCTTCCTTGTGGCCTTGGTTGGAGTCAGAGCCGCAGAACCTTCAAAGGGCTTCATGTGCCCCGAAGCAGCCTTAGTTGGTTACATAAGCCACCTTGGGGGCACAGCCAAGTGTGTGAGGAGATGATTGTGAGATGGAATCAGTAGTGCCAAGGCATGTTTACAGAATTCCAAGGGCAAATGAAATTTACTCGAAATCTCAAAATGGAATTTGCTTCTTTTCCAAAGGTTCTGATGAAAGAGGTTTGAGGCAGAAGAGAAGGGGGGAGGATCCTAACATCCTGCAGTGGGTGCCCTTGCAGCCTGGAATAGTGTCCAGTGTGGACTCGCAAGGTGGGGGGAGGGGTTTGAGCAGCTGCTGTGATGGCAGTCACCTTAGACAGCCTCTGACCTACCCCACCAGTCAGGGCCACCTGACAGGCTTCCCCTGCTGGTCCACAGGCTGCAGCCACAGGAAAGCTAGGGACGTGAGGAGAGCGCCACACCTTGGGGAGAGAGAAAGAATCAGGGTGAATTTTATAAAAGCAGAGAGCTTGCTCCCTGAGGTCGCTTGCCAGCCAAGGTGGTTTGAGGGGCTGTTTTATATTTTTCTGGCCCCTTCACCAAACCACCCTTGCCCTTTCCCCCTAACGCATGATGGATGCCCTCAGTGGCCCTGTGTGAGGTTCTGCTTCTGTTTCACAGTGTATCATGTGTCTGCGTAAACAACCGTGTGTGTGTGTGTGTGTGTAAGTGTGTGTGTGTGTGTGTGTGTGTGTGTGTGTTTTGACGTGCCCATGTCCGTCTGCTGGCTTCCTCCATCCTTTGAGTTTTTTTCAGTTCTCTTATGATTTGATTGCTGTTCTCTCATCAGAGCTTTTAGATTGATGCTGTATAAGTATTTTTTCCTTTTTATTTTGTTTTAACTTCTTCCTCGCCCTTCTTCACTCCCAACCCGGCTCTCCCTGCCCTCTGCACTCCCCACCCTGCCCCCCCTGCCCTGCCTCTTCCTCTCCTACCCACACTCTCTTGTCCTCTCTCTCTCTTTCTCTCTCTCTACATATATAAATATATATATATATAAATCTTTTCTTCTTTTGTCATTCAATCAAATTCCAACAACCCAACCAGGGCCAGTCAAATCCACCACAGTCTCGCGCTGAGCTAGGAATAAAGTTCACGTAATCACATGAGAGTGGAGAAAAGTCCCCCATCCGTAAGTTCAAATCAACTCAAAGTTCACAGTGTGACATGATGGCGTCATGTAACAAGGCTAAGAATCGGTTGCATGACAGTTGCCGTCGAGTTTCGTGGAGGTGCTGTGATTGGAGCGTTTTCTTGGATGTCGTATCAGTCAATGATTGGCCAGTCATGATCACACGTGCATTTTCTTGACTTTTGTGCTGCCACAATCTTTTTTGCTGTGCTCATTTTCGTTTCGTTCTTGGTGCTTGCAGTGGTTTTACTTTCTGTTGTTTGGTTTTTCTTGTTCAGCGTTTTTTTTATGCTTCTCTAGATATCACATAGAGAAAAAAACAAAACAAAAGAACAAAAAAAATAGTCAAAGATGAATTCCTGAATTATCCAACATGGGATCATTTAACTGTGCAAACCATTATTTTTTTTCTTAAAAATAAGGAAAACATCTTAAAAATATATATGCGTGGTTGATTTACTTGCACTTGAAAATATTGTGATTTTATTTTTTTCTAGAAATTTGGGGGCCTTTTTCAATTGACACTTTCTTAGGTCTGGTCTTTTTCCAGTTAGGCTATTTTAATCTTACTCCAAAGGGAAAACAAAACAAAACAAAACAAAAAACAAATATCTACAGCAACAGAATGATTTTTAAAAAATTCTAAACCAAAAAAAATAGAGAACAATGCCAGAGGCCTCTGAGAGAGAGCCCGGTAACAATTGTAAGGTTTGTATTGTAGCCACTTCTGCTAAATTCAATGTGGGGAGGGGAGGCCGGGGCTGGGGCTTTGGGAGGGTTTTTTTGGTTGGTTTGGAAGAAACACTACTGACAAAAGCAAAATGCACCTTTTGTTTACAACTGAAAAAGGGTCCTTGACAAGTGTTTTTTAATTTTATTATTATTTTATTTGGTGTTGTAATTGTTTAGACTGCTGTGTACGGTTTGCTGTTTGTTGAATCAACAGTGTGAAAAACCTGCCAGCATGGATTGATATACGCATGATGTTGTCCCCTCAACTGGGGGCTTTGCAGTTCTAACTTTCTCGATGTAACCAGTCACCCCCATGTATAAGTGGAAGCTGCTTGCTAGAATGGAGATGAGTCTCATTTGTTAATTCACAACAATTAAGCATTTGCCTTCTGATTCTAGTCAGATCATGATTTTTTTTAAAGCAAAACAAAACATCAAAAGCCACCATTCAAAACAAAATCAGGAACTGTCTGAGTTAATTTATTTAAGTTTGATAATTAAATCTGTTCTGACCTTTTTTTAGGTTTTCCTGTCCACTCCCTTGAAGTTCTGAATTTCCTCTAAATTCCCTGGCATGTATGAGAAAAGTATTGTGTGTGTGTATGTGTGTATAGATGCATACACATACACACATATCCATGTATATCCACATATGTGCAGGTGAATATATTCTACACATATATCCAGATATATATATATATACACACAGCCTCGCAAATAGTTACTGACCTGGGGAAGGAAGTGGTTGGCTGGAAACTGGGTAAGGATTCTAAAAAATTCAAGTCATGGATCTGTCCTCCTTCAGGCCCTCATGGGAGGAGTGGGCTGGGCTGTTAGATTTTTACTCTCTTGTTTGCTAGGCTTCTGTATACATATTGTATCTGGGCTAGATCCCTCAGAGACAAGTTTAATTATGAATTCATATCCCACAGTCACAAATTCTTCCCTTAGATCCAACCATCCCCTAATCCTGAACTCCACAGAAACCCAAATCAAGAGCCCTTTCCGAACAACTAAACCTCAGCTCCAACATCACCACTAAACCTCTCAGTGGTTTCTTACTCTGAATAAAAGAGTAAATTTCTTTTTAATGTATCATGATCATGACTAATTCTCATACTTGTCTCTCTTCCTTCCCTCCCACCATCCCTTAGAGCTCCCATCCTAACCCCTAAGGCAGGTTCCTATTGGTGTTTGAATGCATTTTGTGTTTCCCTCTTGGCTTAATCAGCCCTGATTTTCTTCATTTTAGGGCAGGATGCTGAACGGGCTACATTAAAAAACAAACCTCTCTCTATATATTTATAAATGAGAACTGTTGGATGACACCTTTGACATATCAGCCAATATCAATCAAGCTGAAGACTCCAGACACTGTCTGTGTGACTGTAACATTTCTTCAAGGAAAGTATAGCGTCTATGGAGTTCGGAGGGCACGTGTTTGGGGGAAAAATATATATGACATAAAGAAGAAGATGATGAAGAAAAATGAGAAAAAAACACAAAAAAGGCAACTTTAAAACAAAATAACATGAGACCAGACGGTGAGGCTGGAGGGCTGGGAACTGGGAGGAGACGCTGCTTACCGATCCTGGGGCTTTTGCAGCCCTCAGATGCCTGAGGCAGGCTGGGGCAAGCGGTGCGATGGGGCCTGGTCCCCAGGGGGCAGCTGGGAGGCTGCCACTGAGCATCTCTGTCATTCCTTTAGCTATTTAGGGACCAAAGGACCAAACTTTTTATTGCAGATGTGTAGCTCTTTGTCAAATAGAGGGGGAATGGAGGACAGCCTCCTTCCTGCCTCATGGCTGTTCTTGAAACAGCTTAGAGCGATTCTATGAAAAATGTAATAAAAAATTAAAAAAAAAAAAACAAAAAAAGGAAAAATAATGCTTCAATGCTTTTAAAACAGCAAGATAATAGTTCTTTGATACTTTGAGAGGCGCTTTGATTACCCTCATTCAAGTCTATGACACTTTCCTATGGTTTTCTGTATTATATGTCTGGATGGAGCTGTTAAGACTAACAAATTGGTGGATATTTGGGGAAAGCAACAAAAGAATTCAAATTCATTAACCATGAAGTGTGAAAATACAAGGAGGGGAAACAAGGGACTGACAAAGCAAGGTCATTGTTGTGAAAGTCTGTAAATGCTTCTAACTCTTTCCCCCCTCTTAAAAATCATAATAGTTGTACAGAATTTTAAAAAGGAAAAGTTTAAAATACCTATATAATAGAAGAAAAATTAGAGGAAAGCAAAAAAGAAAAAAGAAAAAAAAACCCTATAGAAGTTAGCGTTATTGCTAAAATCCCAGATGTTGTAGGACTGTACTTTTGTAGAGTTTAGACTGAGCATCAATCCCTTCTCCCGGCGAGTGCTGTCGGATGCTGTTGTCCTTGAGGGCCAGGCCGGACTCGCCGCGTTCCTGCGCGCCCCTGGCCGGCCATTGCCGCCGCTGGAGGCCGCGCCATGGGCCAGGAAGGGCTGCCTCGCTGCCGCCGCCGCCGCCGCCGCCCTCGCCGTCGCCTTGCTCCGGGAGCTGTGCGCGCTCGCGCGCTCCCCGCAAGCCCTCGACACCTTCTGCTTCACTCGCCTTTCATGCTTGCTCCAGAGACTTTCCGGGCAAGGGAGAACTGGGAACTTTCATCTTAAAACAACTAGACAACACACACACACACACACACACACACACACACACACACACACACACACAAAACCTTAACAAAGAGAGAGAAAAATAAACAATCTTTGAAGAATTTCTGAAACTGTTTACAAGGAATTTTGAAAAACAGGGATGTTTAAATGATGCTGGCTCTGTTTTTCTGTAAATAAATTTGCATATTTTGTAGGACTTTTAATTGTAATGATAGAGAAAAAACAAGGAAAACTATTTAATGAAAGCACGATATTTATCTTTGGTAAATGACTTTAGAGCAGTTAAAGACATTGCTTAAAAACTCAGAATCAGAAGAAAAACACTGAATTATTTAAGAACACATATATTTTAAAGTATAACATATTTATTATAATTTATTTGCACCCTTGGGAAGACTTGATTTGGCGTTCTGCCTTGACACCTTCTCATTGATGTCCAGTTCATCTGGAGGCCAAGAAGCTCACAGACCTACCTTTTTTTTTTTTTCTTTTTCCATTAGAAGAACAAATTTCTGGTTCCTCTCAGGCCTCCTGCCTTTCCTTTCTTTCTGCCTATTTTGTTGTTTTTTTGTTTGTTTGTTTGGTTGGTTGGTTTTTTGATTTCTCTTGACTCCTCCTTTTAGGATGTCCAGATGTAAAAAAACAAAACAAAACAAAAAAAAAACAGCTGCAGTTCAGTACAACTGCTCTTTTCACACTCAACTCCCTAAAACTCCTTGTAACCTTCTGTAACTGTTGGATGACGCTTTCTCCAGCTTAGCCCTAAATAAAGCACAGTTAAAAAAAAAATACCCTTTCACTGGTCTATGCTTCTTGGATTCTGGCCAGCTGTGTCCCAAGGCTAACCTACTGGAAATAGCTTTGTTCCTTCTCTTCATGGAATCTCTGAGCCTCCATGGAGTGGTGGGAGGTGATGGGGACAATAAAAGGACCCTGCTCCACCCCAAGAAACATCTCCCTGGACTGTGTGTCTCTGAAAATCCCCACTGCAAAGCTATTCTTCTGGGTCCCCTGGGCGGAGATGGCTATGGTGCCTGAACATAAAGGAAAGGAGGAAACTGAAGCCATCTGACCTGAAGGCAAGCCAAGCAATGTGATACCCTAGGAATGGAGGTAGTGGGGGACAGGACCACAATGAAGGAAGATGAATGAGGCTGCCACCCTGAATTTACCACTGAGCATTTAACTTTTGGTTCTGCACCTTCTGCTGCTTTGACAGTTCTCAAGGGTGGGGGAAGCTGAAGATTCTTATTGATGCCCCAGAGTCAGTGTCCCGGTGGGGAGGGGGGTACAGGAGTACATAAGGCCCTGAGGAGTTTCCTGGGGTGCTGCCTGTCCTATATGTAGACATGAGATAGACATGCACATGGGATGGGGAAAAGGGTTCCTAAGGAGGAAAGATGTGACCCAGGACTTGGTATAGAGGAGTGGCAGCTCCAATGAGGGACAGCACACCAGCTACATGCCTCCATCAGGCCCTGTCCTAGGACTAACCATCTTCTCAGTTCTCTCTCACCTACTCCCTCCTTGCCCCTTCCCTCAGCCCCAACCTTCAGCCCTGGGAATGGACAGACTCACTCCAAGGGTTTCTCCACATCTGAGAACAGTAGGGCTGCTCGGTGAGGGGAATGGAGCTGTGTGGTTTCAGAAAGAGAGAAGACTGTCCCTTAGAGGCAAGGGTCTTTGCCTGCCTGTCTGTCTGCCCTCCCATGGGATAGCAGGGAAATGCTTCAGTTCCTGCCATCTTCTCTGAAGGAGGATAGCAGCAGGGCTCAGGGCTCCAAACTATAGAGCAAGACCTGGAACCCCTGTTTCATCCTCCCCACCTTCCTTCTTCCCAGGGCTAGGGGACATTTCCAGGTTTCTCACAGTAGCCAAGGAAGGGTCAGCCTGGAGAGAAAGACCTTCCTGCATCATCAATGAAGCAGGTCTCCATGCCATGACCTAGATGTGGAGACGGTTTCTAGACAGAGGCATTGATGGGGCCCTCAGTGTTCTAAGCCCACATGCTGGCCTGCTGTCCAATCTGGGCAGCTGACTTCTTGGAAGAATTAGCTTCTAGGGGCTGATGTCAGACCAGGTGTCATTATGGCCCTTTGAAGAATGGAAAGGTGTTTTCTAAGGAATTTTCTGGAGAGTGAGGGGAAATGTCTAGAGGTTTTAAGTCTCAGACTTTTCAAAACCATGATTTCTGTTGGATATTTGCAACTGAAGCCAGTGGATTCACCCTGCCTGAGGGTGACAACCTCCTGTCACTCTCTCAGACCCCAAAAAGCCTCCTGGAAAGATTCCCCAACTAATCTCCCTAGACTCTTTACATCTACTCTATTTCTTGATCCTATTATTTTGCATCCACCTCCCCACCGAGTACACTTGTCTCTGGGACACAGACCTCTCCTGCCCCCACAGAAAGCACTGTAGGTGTCCTGGGAACTTCTGCCAGACAGATGAGCTGCAAAGCCTGCTAACCAGTTGTACTCTCTTCCAAGTATCATTGATGGAGAGGAGAGACGAAGACACAGGAGCCAGATGTGAACATCCTAGTCCTATAAAGCAAACCCTCTATTTAAAAACCACACAGCAAGTAGCTAATATATGCCAGGCATATTTAAGAGAGAATACAATTTATTAATCTCTGAGGGGAAAGTCATAGATTCTTTGGAAACTTGCTGAAAACTATCAGATCACTTTGTGCTCAATTACAGGGAGCTCAGGATCCCTGAAGCTCATCCATCATCCCCTGGTTAAGAGCCCCTGATTTGCAGTGTTATTTAAGAAAACCCAAGACACAATTCTCATTAATTTCTGCTTATATTGTACAGCTTCTATTCCTCTGCTATTATCCTGTCTGCAGTGTGTGGTGACTTAATAACTTCCCTATTCATAAAAGACCTTTTGTTTATCCTTATAAACTTCTATTTCAAGCATAATGGCCATAAGCAGAGATACTTGCATAATGAACCCCCCAGTACCCACTACCCAGCTTCAACACACATCAACTCATATTTAGTTTAACAAAAATCACTGATATTAAGTTGGTTCCTTGGTAAATACCTCAGTTTTCCCTCAGAATTTTCTGTGCTACATTGAAGTCCACTGGCTGGCACTGGCTGTTTGGGCAGCTGTGCCCTTGTTGCAGCAGCTGGGAGGAGGAAAGTTGGCCCTCATGGCCTCTCCTAGCCTTATCTCAGGGGTGGTGCAAGCCCCAGGCCTCTTCCAGCACCTCTCCAGAGCAACTGGACCTGTTCCCAGCAGCACTTTCAGCTCTTCATCCACACTATTGTATTCACAATTTCTGTTTCTTTTCTCCTTTCTTCTCTCCCTCCTCCTTTCTCTGTGATCCTAATAAGAAAAAGAATATATTTATTGGGACCTTTCATGCAATAGCTCTCAGATCCTTCTGGATTTTTCTAAATATCAGACCTTTTTCCTATTCTGAATGGGACTGCACCCCTCTTTCACTCAGAGCACTGGTAGAGACACAGACCGATGACAGATGACAGCCTCCCGACCCACCGAGTGCTCCCAAGGCTTCCAGGGCTGCTGCTGGTCAGGACAAATCTGCAGCTCCTCATAGAGCATTTTAAACTGCACTGGGTGGAACCCAAATGAACATTCTCCACCCTGCTTGCCCACCTGGGGAGCTGGATAAGGGATATGTGGGCAGTGAGCTTAGGTGGGCTGCTCTAGCCCAAGGTGACAGCATCAGACTTGGCTGTGAATGTAATCTGGCTAGTCCCCTAAATGGAATCCACCCCATACAAAACTATTAGCAACCACGGACACACTGCCTTCAATAGACTGTTTAAACTTCTGGCAGTTAGACATGTAGTCAATATTGATTCGCTGCCTACATGAATGAAGGAGTGAGGGAAGGAAGGAAAGGACAAATTACAGACAACTAAAGGCACATCCCAAAGAGGTAGGTGTTCTGGAATTTTTTTTTTTTTTTAAATAACAGCAATACCTACCCCCACTCCCAATAAATGTTTGCAAGTGTAAGATTTTCATTAACTTTATAGCTTCTTCTCTCTACTGAATCTCCACATCTCTAAGCAGACTTCCTCTGTCCTTTCAGATCTTCTCTTTAGTTACCCCTCTTCCCAGTCTCTGGTCTTCAGCACCCCCAGGGGCCTCAGGCCTAGCTAGGGCAGGTGGAGGCCTGGATGGGCAGCCCCAGCTCCTCAAGCCCTCTCATCACCCCAGCTGCCTCTCCCTCTTGCTGGCCTAGCTCATCATCCCTTCTGAGCTTCACATCTCTGTGTCTACCCTTTGGGGAGATCTAACCAGGGTTTGCCCAGATTCAGAAAGCACATGGAGAGATTAATGTATCAGAGTGGAAAAGGCGTGGGCTTTGATTCTGACCAGGATTCAAACCCTAGTTCTCTCTCATGCCTTCTGTGTCACTTTGGAAAAGTTACTTAATCTTTCTAAGCATCAATTTCCTCATTTCTAAAACAGGGGATAATACCACCCCCAAGAGTGTAGAGAATAAATAAGACATACCCCTACTCAACTCCATCCCTCCCTAACGATTACCAAAGTAGTGAGTTCTTTCCCAGTATAGATACTCGGAATGAATAGCTCAGGTCAGGACCCCTTTCTCCTTCCCTTAATTCCATCCCATTGACAATTCAACTCCCGAACAAACCAAGCTTGGACTTGGCACTAGTCCACTTTAGGTCATTTTTTGCAATGTCCAGTCAGCCTGTGCCACAGCCATAGAATTCCTGTCATGTTGAGCTGCACACACCTCTGGCTTTCACTGCTCTTTCTCAGGGACCCCAATTAGCTGATACTTCCATGTCCCTTCCACTCTCTCTGCCCTCTGTTTTTCCCAAGAGCATTTCCAATGCCTCTGTGGCTGCAACTGTCTGCAGCTGTCTTCCTCCTGGCTCATATGGCCTCAGGCTGCATACTAATTTGGTCTTTGCATTAAGAAAAATTTTATCTATTTTTTGAGTAGTTAATATATTTATATATTTCAAAATTCTAAACGTAGGAAAAAGGATACAATGAAGTCTTCTTCCTGCCCCAGAATCCATTCCTCTCCCTAGAGGCAGCCAGTTTTAGCAGTGTTCCTTGTTTACTCTGGTCAGGGTGACTGTGGAGTGTGCTAGTGGAAAGAACTTAGTCTTCACTCTTGCAAGCCAGAGGCAGGCAAGGATGTGCCCAGGTGCTTGCTGTTGGCACATGGAATTCCTAACAAATGAACCCAGTCTTGGGATGCTGAGGACACACCAACTAAGTGGAGGAATGGGGCCCTTCCCATCTGTCTTGTTATCTAACACCCCCTGTTTGAGATATAGGTGTAGTTATCAGTTGTAGGGTGCTTGCTATGTGCTAGACATTGTTAAGAGCTGCTTAATTATAATCTCATCTGATTCTCACAATAATTCTATGATGTAGGTCTTATTATTCTGATTTATAGATGTGAAAACTGCGGCTCAGAGTCCCTCTCCTAGATTGCCCAGGATCAACATTCAAGCCTGGGTCTACGTGGCTGTGCTCTTAATCTCTACATTATGTCTCCCTCAGTTGTAAATTCTCCACACAGTCACTCCCTTCCAACCCTTCTCCTGTGTCCCCCATCCCATCCCTCTTCTCACTAATTCTTTCCTCAATAATTCTAACTTTACCTTTAAGCAATGGCAAAATCTATATTGACCTAGGTACCAATTCTTTTCTTCCCTTCTCTCCTTGATTGTCTGAGCTAGAATCAGAGTTTCTAAAGGCAGGTGAGTGACAAGTCACTAAACATGCCGCTAATGGGTATAGAACTCCCCTGCCCTAGCAGCACTTGCTGGTTGTAGGGACAAAAGGGAGAGTATGGAAGGAGAGAGGAAAAAACTCCAATGACCCAGTTAGCTTTTATTATTAATAAGCAGAGAAAATTAAGCTGAAATAAGGATAATATTTATTAAAATTTTATGCAGCTACCTGAAGTTCAAAAGCCTTTTGAGCTTTGTCAGCTATTTTCACCAGTGTACTGAACTCTGGAGAAAACTATAAGCAGAGCTGGTTTGCATTGATCTTAAGAATTTGCTTATAGTAAATAAAGAATTTACTTCTAGTAAATTAAGCTTATCAAAATGAAGGGGGAATTTTTACCATTTCTGAAGGTCCCACACTTCACTAATTGAGGTCTGGAGATGCTGCTCATCTGCAGGGCTCCCAGCATGACTCACCTTTGCCATTGCTCTGCTCTCCATACCTCTGCCTGGGGTCCCGCTCTGGGGGCTGCGAGCATTGGGATGGCAGGATGTCCGGTGCACCCAGGTGCTGCCAACCTGTCTCCCCTCCAGTCCCTGCTTTCCTCTTGGGGACGAAAGAAGGGCTTCAGAAGCAAGGTGACTGTGAGTCATTTTCCCCCTGCCCAGGCAGGATGTGGGCTTCTCCTGGGCAGACCCAATACACAAGCCCCAAACTTCTCCTCACCACCCCCTAGTCCTGCTCAGGGCTTCAGTTCCCATGGTTAAGCCTTCTTCTTTGAGTTAGACTTGGGCCTCATTAGTTCTGCTTTTTAAATGAAAATTTCCTTGGGGGGAGGACTATATTTGTTCCCTACCTCCTCAACAAATATTTATGTGTACATACCATGCACAGCGCTGTGCTGAGGATTAGGGGTGAAGAGATGAAGACAGCCACATGTAGCCACTTCCAGGCACAATGTGAGGTGTGCTAAGGATCTCATCTCTAATCTGGGAAGTAATTATGCAAGGTGCTGTCACCTTCCTTTATAGAGGAACAATCAGAGGCTTACACAAGGTCGGTAACTTGCCCAGATCACACTGCAAGAAAGTAATGGAGGCTTGGCGCCTGTGGCTCAATGGGCTAAGGCGCCAGCCACATACACCTGAGCTGGCGGGTTCGAATCCAGCCCAGGCCTGCCAATCAACAAAGACAGCTGCAACCAAAAAATGGCTGGACGTTGTGGTGGGCGCCTGTAGTCCCAGCTACTTGGGAGGCAGAGGCAGAAGACTTGAGCCCAGGAATTGGAGACTGCTGTGAGCTGTGATGCCACAGCACTCTATCCGGGGAGACAGCTTGTGGCTCTGTCTAAAAAAAGAAAAAGAAAGTAATGGAGACAGGATTCAAGTCAGTTGTACTCATCCCCCAGTAGGAGGGTCCCTGGCAAGAAAAAGACACCTGTAGAATGGCGTGGAGGAACTGAACAGGGCATCTCAGATGGCCTGGTGGGAGAAAGGCAAGCAGCTCAGATGGGGGAAGAGGAGATACTGGGGGCAAATGCTGGAGGGTCAGCAGGTGTTAGACTCTGCAGGAGGGATCATGGAGGAACGAAGGACCCCAGATCAGTTTGTGAAGAACTGCACGTTGTCTGAGGTGAGTGGGAAGACATGAGTCCTTGTTTAACAACAATAAACTTACTGTTCATCCAGACAATATCCTGGCTGCATTGACACCATCCCACTTAATCTTCCCAACAATCCTGGACCCCGTTTTACAGATGAGCTTAACAGTTGTGTGAAAGTCCAATGGTGAGATCCCATGCTTGTAATCATAGTCTTACACGTGGAAGAGTCTACCTATGGAAGGTGCATGCATGACTCTTGACTCAGAAGCCTCTTTGCTGTGTTTCTAAGTCTCAAACACACATCCTAACCACAGGACAAGAGAGTGGGGTTAGGCCTGTCCTAGAAAGGCCCAGACCTCTCTGGCCTCAGATTCCTTCTTGGCAAAGTGAGCAGTTATCTTGAGTCTCAAGGATTTTCCCCAAGTTTAGTGTGCCCAGAGCTCTCTGCCAAGTCGTGGGAAGGGGCAGTGGAGAACACAGGGAAGGTAGGGGAGGTGCATAACTATAAATGCCTTTGGCCTCACTCTGGAGCCGAGAGTCATCTTGGAATGACAGAACTTGGTTCAGGGTTTTACCCACTCCTTTATTCTATTCTTGACTCTGGGTCAATAACACTTGCTGCCTTGTCCTGAGTGCTGAGTGACCTTATGAGGTCCCTGGGTTCAAGGCATCCCCTTAAACAAGAACTTCTTGAGAGCATTTTGCACTTAGCATTAATCTCCATGCATGGCCCAGAGTAAGTGCTCAACAGTGTTTGCTGAATGCACAAGAAGAGGCGGGTGCAGAGTGGCTGTGGAGGATGCCTTCAATAGGCCCCTTCCAAAGCACTCCATGCCTGCATCTTTCAGCAAGGTCCCTCTGCCCCACCTCGCCCCAACTCTGTATAGGAATCAGAAGAAGTCCTGGGGTTTCTGGTCTTCCCAGTAATCTGGGAGCACCTCTGCTGGCAGGTATTTTGTGCAGGGTCCTATTGAGATGATCAGAGACGGCTAATGAACACTGGTCCTCATGCTAGTCCAGATTTCTGACCATTCTCATTCTCCCTGTCTTTAAGTCCCAGCACTGGGTCCATCAGCGCCCCAGAGACCTACCTCAAACTGAATGTCTGAGTTCTGACCTATGGTCCTCAGAGTTGGGATCACTTCACTGGGTGCTTGTTCCTGTGCTCTGTTGTTCTCTAGGTTTGGCTGTCACCCCTGCTGAAGGCCTTAAGGACAAGAAGCAAATTGTCTCCTTTTCCAACTGCTCTCCTAGCACTCACTGGGCTGGTCAAAGAGAAGAGGTAGGGGCACAGCAGGAAACTAAGAATTAAATGCAATGTGCTGAGTCATCATTCTGTGATAATAAAGGAGAGGGGACAGGGTAGATGAGAAACCATATTTACTTGGTCTCAAAGTATCCCCCACAAGATACTGACAAATTACAAAGGAGAAATTTACAATGGAGAAACCTGGCAGACCCTGCCTTAAAATCACCTGTAATGTAACAAATACCTACCATGGGCCGGCTGTCCTGAAAAGGACATCCTATCACTTATTCTTGCTGAAAAAGTGGATTACATTCAGGTAATGTAATCATACAGAACCCAAATTAGTTTTGTGAAATAAACGGTTTGCACTTATCTGAAGAGACGTGGCAATTAAATGCAACTTGTAGTCATGGATTGGATCTTGGGCTTGATTTTTTTTTTCTTATTTTTAGCTTATTATAAAAGCTATTAGTTCAGGCAGTGCCTATAGCTCAGTGGGTAGGGTGCCAGCCACATACACTGAGGCTGGCAGGTTTGAACTTGGCCTGGGCCAGCTATAACAACAATGACAACTGCAACCAAAAAGAAGCCAGGCGTTGTGGCAGGTGCCTGTAGTCCCAGCTACTTGGAAGGCTGAGTCAAAAGAATTGCTTAAGCCTAAGAGTTGGAGGTTGCTGTGAGCTGTTGACACCCTGGCAATCTACCCAGTGCAGGAGTTTGAGACTTTGCCTCAAACAAACAAACAAACAAACAAAAACCTATTAGTTCAGCAATTGCAAAAATTTAATGAGGTCTGTAGGTCAGATTAGGTAATAGTATTATATCAGTGTGAATTTCCTGATTTTGATAACTGTACTAAAGTTATATAAATGACTATAAATTTAATACACTAAATTAAAAATTTAGTAAATTTTGCTGAATTCTTTGGTGAAATAATGGTATCCAGCCTGCAATTTGCTCTCAAATGTTTCAGAAAAAAAGTAAACGTGTGTTTATGTGTGTGTGGGAAAGAGTGAATTGACAAAGCAAACACGTTAAATGTTTCTAAACACTTGGGGAATATGGGTGAAGGGTATCCAAGAATTCTTTGCATTATTTCTACAGATTTTCTGTAAGTCTGACTTCAACATAAATGTGTGAAAACCTGTGGCCAGTTGGAACATTAGCTGGGTCAGCCTGAAGAAAGCAGTCTGCCATTCGACCTGGCATTACAAAGACCCGTCCTCACGCCCCAGCCTTCCCCAGATAACATGCTGGGTAACCTGAAAGGGGACTATCCCATTGTGAAGAAGCTTGTGTCCCAGGCACCAAGAGGCCACCATGGTTTCCCATCTAGCAATGGCTCAGGAGGAACAGGGAGTGACCATTACCATCTTGTCCAGAGTAGCAGCCTGACTAGCAGGATGAAAAAACATTCCCAGTTATTCAGTTTGAAAGAAAGGGACAGATTTGAACATAATGGAGGTGGGTGGTGGAGAGTAAGGGAGGAAGGGGGAAAATGAGGGGCAGTGAGCCACCCATAGGCACCCTTCATGGAGGCAGGGGGCCATGTGGACCACAATTCAGAGCTCTCAGCTCTGTCTGCTGCTGACACTCCTCAACATTGGGGTCTGAAGGGCCATTGAGGTAGAGGTGTCCTGAGAAGGCAGAATCCTGCACTGGGAATGAGGTTCTAGGCTGGTGGAAGCTTTTCGAAACTGAGGACAGTGTGGCAGTGGGATGCCCTGCTGGAGGCTAAGAAGGGAGCTTGGAGGTACTGCCTGCAGTGGTGACACGTGGCAGAGAAGCTGCCATGCCTAGAAGCTGCAGACCCAGCCCTCCAGCTCCATCTGACTATTGCAGAATCCCCTGCTCTCCATGCTTCAGTGGGACCCACTGCCCCTTTCCAGCTTTCAGATAAATTACAAAAGCACCTGATATATGCCAAGAGAATACTTGCAGTTGTTCAGCTAGCAGGAACATGAGCCTCTTTCATGAGACTCACATGTAGAAACTGAGGCAGGCTAGGCGGGCCTGCATGCACACCTGTGCCATCCACATTCTGCAGGTTGGAGGTGCTGAGTTTGCCCTGGTGAAGGGACTTGTACAGTGTCACACAGCTCTAGTGGCACAGCCTCTGATGGAGTCCTATGTGAACTGTAAACTTTTGCCAAGGATTGGAATCTATGCAGGTCTCTTTCCACAGGCCCTGCTGCTTCTCCAAGTTCAAACCCCAAGCTCAGCACTCATGGCTGTCCACACAAGATCCTTCACCTTGAGGTTCCTTATCCATGGCTTTGAGCACATTGTTCTTCTACCTGGTAGAGTTCTGGTTGAAGCCACTGTCCCAGAGGCTGCTCTTAAGACCTCGGTGACAGCACTGACCTCAGGGAACTTTAGCTGCAGCTCAACTTGCCCTTTTGTTTCAATGTACCATCCCCTGCTGAAATCAGGAACTCATCATTTAGACTTTGCCTAGAAGGAAAGGCTTCAGAGACTACCCAAGGCAAGCGATTCCTGAAATTTGGATCCCAAGTCCCTTTGAGAATGTGATAGTCCAGGGCAGCTCCCAGGTGAGGAGCAAGGTGAGGTGAGAGGGCCTTACTCAGGACAGCTCTCTACCCAGACTGATGCTGTTGGCAGTTTTGAAACCATGAAAATGGTTTTCTTTTTCTAATAGAGCACCACTCTAACACTCTAACATCTATCCATAGCCACTGGGGTCCCTGGCTCCTTATCTCTGTGCAAAGGCTCTTTCTGCGCTCAGGAGGGAGGCTGAGGGGATGCCAGTCCTCAATGCCAGGTCGCCCCTCTGATATGGACGAGATGCACCACAAAGGCAGAGAAAAGTTCTCCTGAGATAGCTACTCCCAAGTCTCTTCTCAGACTTGTCGCTGTTCAGCTTATTTTTTTTCCTCCACCACAGTAAATCTCCTTCCGTTATTCTCCAACTTGATGCAGTAAGCTGTGTCATTTTGAGAAGAAATACATAATGGTATATTAGAGGAATCATGGATCTCTTCATTCATGCTTAGAAAAAATTTATTACAATGTAAGAAAGTCTGAATAGCATGAATTTATTATAATGATTTAACAGTTCTAGCACTTGAGTTAAAAATGCCCTTCCATAAATAACTGTCCCTGGAAAACATAGCAAATTTACACAGTTTACCATTTCCCAATGTTATATAAATCCAATGAGCTTAAATCACCTGCTGCTTGGAGAAGGTGGAAAACTGGAGCTGTGAGGTTCATCCAATTGCAGCTGTCAGGAGCCAGCGGCATGAGAGCCAGTCTTCCCTGCTCCAGCTCCCTCTTCTCAGTGCCTGACAGGCCCCATCAGGACTGGCAGTGCATGAAGCCTGGGAGGAGAAGGATGAAGTGGGATGGCCCTGGGAAGAATCAAGGAGGGGATGCCACAGATCTATAACTGCAGAATAGGAGAGGGGCCTAGGCCTGGGGCATTTTGGCAGTGGTCAGGCTGTGGGCAAGAACAGGTTGGTTATATAACAGTTTTTCTTTCTACACATGTATCTTCCCCAGAATCCTTCACAAATCTCCACCCCTGCTATGCCAATTAGATGGTAATGAGCTGTAGGTCAACTTAAGGTCACTGGGAACTCCTTGCTGTGTACCTTCCCACCAGGGAACAGTTCCTAGCTGTGATTTGGTTCCTAGCTACAATTTGGTTCTGGCTTTCCACCCTTGGCCATTTCCTTGCCACCTGTTTACTCTCCATCAGATGTAACATGAGGCAGAGAGAAAGAGAGAGAGAGTCACATGTTCTAGAATAGGGGTGGGGAAACTGTGGCCTTGTAGGTCAAGTGTGGCTTTTGGCTAAAGAATAAATTCTTTTATTTTTACTAATACATATTTGTTTGTCTTTTATATTTTTATTTTTTAAATTAACATATTTAAAATACCAAAGAATAAAATAGGTTTCAATGAAATAATCCTCCCAGGTTAACCAGCACAATTAGTAAGCTGCAGGGCTGAATCGATAGCTGCTAAGCTCATGATTTAGTTCTGACTTCCTCCACCTGACTGGTGCCAGTACCTCATGAGGCTGGTTGGCGAGAGTTTATAGGGTCAGATATGCCAGTCTGTAATCAGCTTTTGACAAAAGCACACTGTGTTTCGGTTTGAAGTGGAACTTGTGAATAGTTGCACAGTTGAACATTATTTTTTATGCTGTCTGCTTAACAGCCCATCATGTCAAGACCAAGACAATGATGAAGGAAGAAAACAAATTTTTTAGATGAGGATTGGTAATTGAAATATTATCTTGTTTCTGCTAAAGATAAGATTTCCCTGTTTTGTGATACTGCAGTATCAACATTAAAGAAAGTCAATGCTCATCAGCATTATAACACTAGTAAGGAGCACAAATATTTTAAATTAGAGGGGGAGGCAAAGAAGAGTATATTGTAGAAATATAAGATGAAAAACAAAAGCAAAGATAGTTCTTTCAAGCAGCGATAAGACTTGGAAAGGCTGCCAAGGATGTAATCTACAAAGTAGCTTACATACTTGGGGAAAAAAGGAAAGCCATTCAGTGATGTAGAAATTGTGAAAGAATGCATCACTGCAGTTGTGGGATACTGACCCCAGTAATATTTCAATGTACAAATAATTGCCTCCTTTAAGGAAAACCATAAGTTATGGGCAGTGTGAATTAGCCTTCACCTTAACAGAACAATTGCAAAAGGAAAATATATATTAATCAATCGCTTTGGATAAATCAACTGATACTACTGACTTGGTGCAGATTTTATATTTTATTCAAGTCATAAGATGCTTTTCTTTGCTTCAAAGATTTACTAATTTTGGGCACTCTTGCAAACAGAACATTGGGAATAGATATCTTCAACTTTCAAGATAAATTTTGTGAAGTTGCATTGAATTTGGTAAATTTAGTGAGTGTGTATAGACAGTGCACCTTCCATGACAGGAAAACACGAAGGTTTTATTGCACAGATGAAAAATAGTATTAGCAGATCCAGGTGTTCTCATTTCTTTTCACTGTAGCTTGCATCAGCAAAATCTCTGTGCTACTGCTACTATTTTAAGTGACACTTTGAAATAAGATACAAGTATTGTTAAAGGCTTCATCAGTTTCTTAACATGCTGAAGTTGAACCATGTGGATTTGCATATCATTCTGAAGTATGTCACCTATCTAGGACACATGGTAGCCAAGATTTTAGCTCTGTGAAAACAGTTAAATTTATGAAGAACAGAATCAGTAAGGTGAACTATTGAAAGAATGTTTCTATAGGAATGTAGCATTTCTGTGTGATATCATGTCAAATCAAAATAACTTGAATATTTCTTTGCAAGGTAAAATTAGGTCTATATATTAGTTTGATATGTGGCAAAAATTCCAAGTATTTCAAAAAGAGATACCTTTTTAAAAAACACTTCTTCAAAAGGAAATTTCAGATGAACATTTTCCCCAGTTAGCAAAGGTCATTGACGAGCAGGATGATATATGCAAATCAGTTGAAGAATATGCAGCTCTCACAGACCTATTATTTGGAGAATACAAAGAAAGGTTCATTGACTTTGAGAATCCTGACATCACACTCAAATTAGCATTTCAGCCACACCTAGTTGATATCAATCACCAAGGCACCTAAAGAACAACAGATGGAATTGATAGAGCTCTCAGTAAATGAAGTCGCTTTTCAACCTCTTATTACTGTGAATCTGTTTTCTCTTAATCAGTCAAATCAAATGCCCTGAAGGTCTTCAATAACTAATACCCATCTAGAGCAGTGGTTCTCAACCTTCCTAATGCCGTGGCCCTTCAATATAGTTCCTGTGGATTGCGACCCACAGGTTTAGAACCACTGATCTAGAGGATCAACTGAAACTGTGGAACTTCATGCTGCAACCAAATATTCAAATGATTTCCTACTAAAAGCAGGCACAACAAAGTCATTAAAAGATCAGTTAACTTATAATTAACAAATAGTTTTCATTTTTTAAATTATTAAGTACATAGTAGTTAGATTTTTATAAAATAATATACATATTTAAGTATATCTACTCGAAGTTTCTTGAATGAAGCCTTATTTGATTACAACCATATTTATGTGACCTTCCAATAGGAAAAGGTTTCCCACCCCATTCTAGGATGAACCCAGGTCTTCTGGCAAGAAGCTTGATAATGACACTGCTATACTAGAGAAGTATTAGCAGTGATGGGACGGGGGTGTTGAGAAACAGGAAGTGGACTTGATAACTTCTTTGAGCTTGACTGGAGATAGGAAAAAGAGGGAGAAGATGTAAATAATTACCCACCCTAGTTTCTGAGTTTGAGTTCTACTTCTTACTAGCAGATGTGCTTGGTAAGTTTGGCTAAGGTTCATTTTCATCATTGGTGCAAAAAAAAATCACCCTCAAATTTCAGGTGTACACAGATATTTATTTGGCCTCATTCCATAAAGGATTTGAAGTTGCTCACAAGCAAATCCCACATAATGAAATTATTTTAAAACTATGGAAAGAGGCCCCATCTCATAAGGATGGAATAAGATGGCACACAGGGCTCAGCCTATCTGGTGACAAAAAGTGCTTCATGAGTTTCTGACGCTTTCCTGGCACCCATGGCCTCCATTCCACACACTCATAATTCTACATTCCTTCCCTCCTCCTATAGACTTGGAGCTTCCGTTCTTCTTTCCTGGCTAACTCTATCATTCCCAGGTCATCACTCCACTGTGACATATGAATATACCTCAGAGATAAGGTGGGATTTGTTCCAGACTACCACAGCAAAACAAATATTGCAATAAAGCAAGTTCAGTGAAATTTTTGGTTCCCCAGGGCATGTAAAGGTTATAGTTACTCTATAGAGTAGCATATTAAGTGTGCAATAGCAGCATATCTTTTTACTTGAGACAGGGTCTAGCTCTGTTGCCCAGACTAGAGTGCAGTGCATCATAACTCACTGCAACCTCAAATTCCTGGGCTGAAGTGATCTTGCTGCTACAGCCTCCCAAGTAGTTGGGACTACAGGCATGCATTGCCATTCCTGGGTAATTTTCAAAATTTTTGTAGAGACCAGGTCTTGTTATGTTGCTTAGGCTAGTCTTGAACTCCTGATCTCATGTGATCCTCTCACTTTGGCCTTCCAAAGTGCTAGGATTACAGATGTGAGCCACTGGACCTGGCAATGTTATTAAATCTAAAAACCCCAATATTTGCATTTACTTTAAAAATACTTTGTTGCTTAAAAATGTTAATGACAATCTGAGCCTTTTGTGAATCATAATCTTTTTGCTAGTGGAGGGTCTTGCCTCAGTGGTGATGGCTGCTGCTGACTGCTCAGGGTGACTGTGGATGGCTGATGGTTGATGGTTGGGGTGAGTGTGGCAATTCCTTAAATTAAGACAACAATGAAGTTTGCTGCATTGATTGGCCTTTCTTTTCATGAAAGATTTCTCAGTAGTAGGTGATGCTGTTTAATAGCATTTTACCCACAGTAGGACTTCTTTCAAAATTGGAGTCAATCCTCTCAAGCTCTGATGCTGCTTTATCAATTAAGTTTATGTAATATTATAAATCTTTTGTTGCCAATTCAACAACGTTCTTAGCATTGTCACCATTAATAGGTTCCATCTCAACAAACCACTTGCTTTACTTATCTCTAAGAAGCAACTCCCCACCCATTCAAGTTTTATCATAATATTGCAGCAATTAAGTCATGTCTCCAGGCTCCACTTTTTTCTAGTTCTTTTGCTATTTCTAGCCAGTTTTATCAGAATAAAACTAAGACGTGACTAGTGAGCTAGGGTGAGGGTGAGAAACATCCAGCCTCTTACCTGGCCTGTGGCAATAGGCTCATAATAATTGATGTCTCTGCCAACAGTCACCTGCCAAGGCCAGCATAAAGCAGACTTGTATGGTAGAAAGAGCATGGCTGTAGAGTGAGACAGCTCTAGTCTCCCAGTCTACTTACTAGCTTCATGATTTAGTGGCCTAGGGAAGCACAATATATAACCTAAGATCAGTTCCCTCATCTGTAATGTGAGGATAACACCACCTACTTTTTAGGGTTGCTGTGTGGATCACATGAAATAATTTATCTATAAAATGTACCTAACACTTTGTAGAGACTCAATAGATTTTATTTTCTTTAATTTCATTATTCCACACCCTCTAATAGATCCTGACACTATTGCTAGACAGATATTTCTAAACAAGTAATTACAACATTTTAAAATGTTTTTTTTTTTTTTGAGACAGAGCCTCAAGCTGTCACCCTGGATAGAGTGCCATGGCATCACAGCTCATAGCAACCTCCAATTCCTGGGCTCAACGAGTCTCTTGCCTCTGCCTCCCAAGTAGCTGGGACTACAGGTGCCCGCCACAACGCCCGGCCTTTTTTGGTTGCAGCCATTGTTGTTTGGCGGGTCCTAGGGCTGGATTCGAACCCGCCAGCTCAGGTGTACGTGGCTGG
>CAUYON010197618.1:0-11798 GCA_963573935.1 Arctocebus calabarensis
CGCCTCCCCACCGGGGGTCTCAACCTCGCCGCCAGGGTCCCTCTGCCAGGGCCCCAGGCCACCCCCTTCTCTCCCTGTGCACTGCGCGCTGGCCACACCTCTGTCCAGCTGGGCCCTGCTCACATGAAACACCTGAAGCCCGCCAAGCCTAGGGACTGTCAGGCTATACAGCAAGGCCAGGGTGGCGCTGGGGACACTCTTGCCGGCAGGACTCGGCCCTGCCCCCGTCCCACCTCGCTCCTTGGGCAGGCAGTATCCCCTGAGAGCTTTGCCTGCAGCATAGTCAAATCAGTAATCAGAACGGCCTGATTTGCAGAGACATAAGACACTGGCTCGTCAGTGACTATGTTCCTAGATGCCACAGAAATGTAGAATCTACAAATTTCTTACTTGTTCCATGTAAGCAGAAGACTTCTAGGTCTAATGAACAGAAGTGGAATTTGAATCATAAAAACATAGAGTCACGGGTCCTGAATCAATTCCCTGACTTGAGTCAGTTTACAAACCCAGAGCCCCCTGAATGAAGGGTAGGCCAGTTCCCCCAGAGACCCCGCTGCACTGCCCATAATTGATACTGCTAATCTTTCTCCCTCTTTTCCCCAGAGAGACTCAAAGCTCTCTACCAGGTGAATGTGTACTAGAGAAAAAGAAATAGATTTTTCAGACATTTCTGGACACAGACTCTGAACTGACACTAGTTTCAAGAGACTCCAAACTTAGGGGAGTAAGGGACTTGGGTTATTAATGGAGGTTTAGTTCAGGTTCACCAGAGGTTGTTCTTTCAATTCCAGTATGAAATATTGGAATAGACTTAAGGTCTACTCCTGAAAAAACCCCACAATTGTCCTTTCACCTGTGAAGTAAGGGCTATTACGGCTGGAAAGGCCACTGGAATTGTCTCTGCCTTCCATAAATGAAATATAATAATGCATTTTTGGAAAAATTACTGAGATTTGCACCACTCTCAAGATCTTAAAGAATGTACAAACAGTAATCCCCACAATACTTCTGACCAACCTGACTCTTTGGACTGTGCAGAAGATGACAATTTTGGAGAATTACAATAAATTACTATAAAGTTAACCAGATAGTGACTCCAACTACAATTTATATGCCAGATGTCTCTTCGTTACTTTAGCAAATTAATAATGTCCCCTGGTACCTGGTTGCTGTGGTTTGAATGTTCCCATCAGAACTCACGTTGAAACATGCTCTACAAAGTGGCAATGTTGAGTTTCTTTTCTTTATAAATTACTCAGGTTCAGATATTCTGTTAGAAGCAACACAAAACAGACTAAGACACAGGTATACAAATGCTTTTTTCTCAATTTCCCTTAGTAAAGACCACCAGAAGTAGTTTTCTTTTAGCTGCAGAGGCCAGCACCCTAATACCTATGAAAGTTAGTTTTCTGTCAACTTGGTTAGGGTATTGTATCAGTTACTCAGGTAAACACGAATCTATGTCTTCACATGAAGGCATATTTTAGATGTGGTTGGCATCAACAATGAGTCAACTGTAAGTGAAGATTCACATTATGCATCATAAGGTGGTAGGCCTCATCTAATCATTGAAAGGGTTTAAGAGCAAAAACTAAAGCGTCCTGGAGAGAAAGAGATGCTGCTCCAGATGGCAGAGTCAGCCCTTGCCCCAGGGCTCCAACCTAATCACCTGCCCTACGAATTTTGAACTTGCAACCGCCCACAATCTTGTAATTCGAATCATAAATACATAATATATATGCCTGCATATACATACATGATATATATTTTTAGAGAGATCCAAGCATACCTGAAACCTTCTGAGTAGGTTGGTGAAGCAGTGAGCTGCTGCTTAGCTTTGGCAGGTCCATGAAAGCTGGTGGAACAGTGTGCCATGTGACTGACCCAGATTCTGCCTTCTAGGACCTAACTGCCTCCTGCAAGATGGGCCCCTGACCCTACCCTCCAAGGCAGATCACCTTTATCCTTCCCAGAGCCCTTTCTCTGGCTTCTTGGTCCTACCAAGCACAGGAAACCATCCTTGACTCTCTTGTACTGCACCTAGACCCTGCCCCCCAAACTCTACCACTTCAGCAGAGCTGGAACAAATGCCCCAAAGGCCCTGTGAGGGACCCCAAGCCTCAAGTTGCCAGCTCATTATGACTTGTTAGAATAAAGCTTCACAATCACGGTGACACAAGAAATTCACATTGAAAGACACAATACCTTTCACAGTAGCAACAAAGAAAATAAAATACCTAGGAATATTAACCAAGGAATTAAAAGATGTGTATAGGGAGAACAATGAAACACTGACAAAAGAAATTGCAGAGTATGGAAATGGATGGAAATACATGTCATGTTCATAGTTTGGCAGAATCAACATTATTAAAATATCCATACTACCAAAGTGATTTATGGATTCAATGACATCTCCATTAAAATACCAGCAGTATGTGCCAGCATTGGTGGTAATATGGTCAGCACAGCTGCCTTCCAAAATACCAATGTCATTTTTTACAGATCTAGAAAAGCATTGTAGCTGGGTGCTATAGCTCAGTGGTGAGCACACTATCCCTGCACATCAGGGATTTGAACCTTGGCCTCTCCTGGGTCCTGACTGACAAAAAAAAGAAAGAAAGAAAGAAAGAGAGAGAGAGGAAAAGAGAAGAAAGAAAAGTAGAAAAACAGTTGTACACTTTCTATGGAACAAGGAAAAACTCCAAATAGCCAAATGCAAATTGCCAATAGCTTAGGCAATAAGAACAAATTGGGTGGGAGCATTAAGCTGTGCTACAGGCGACAGTAACCAAAACAGCATGGTACTGGCAACAGAGATAGAAACCTATGGATCAGAACAGAGAACCCAGAAATGAAACCAATCTCATCTCTCCATCTCAACTTTGACAAAGCAGACAAAATCATACACCAGGGAAAATGATCTCTATTCAATGAGTGGTGCTATGGAGAGAATGATATATTCAAAGTACTGAAAGAGAAAAACAACTGCTCATAGAGAATATTATACACAACAAAGCTATACTTCTGAAATGAAGGACAGAAAATTCTTTTACACACAAGCAAAACCTGAGAGAACTTATCACCATTAGAGTAGATTCATGAGAAATGCTTGAGGGAATCTTACATCTGGAAGTGAGAAGTTGATAAACATCACTGTAAAAACAAACTAGAAAGCTCATTGGTAAAGCTGATGATGCACAGGAGAGACTCATACTTATCACTACAGGAAACAACCCAACTGCAAAATAAATAATAGGAGAGAAAATAATGAATAAAAGATAGAAAGCAACCAAAAAATAGTCAATAAAATGAAGGAGTAAGTCTTCACATATTAATACCTTGAAAGTTAACAGATTTAATACTCCCAGTTAAAAGATACAGGCTCAGCTCAGCGCCTGTATCTCAGTGGTTAAGGCACCAGCCACATGCACCAGGGTTGGTGGGTTTGAACTTGGCCTGGGTATACTAAACAACAATGATATAACAACAACAACAACAACAAAAATAGCTGGGAATTGTGGTGGGTGCCTGCAACCCCAGCTACTTGGGAGGCTGAGGCAAGAGAATTGCTTAAGCCAAGAGTTTTAGGTTGCTGTGAGCTGTGACACCATAGCACTCTACCCAAGGTGACACACTGAGACTCTGTTGCAAACAAAAAAAAGAAAGAAAGAAAGAAAAAAGATATGGGCTGACAGAATGAATAAAAACAAAATAAGACACAAACACATACTGCTTATGAGAAACTCACACATAGAAATTGAAAGTGAAGGGATGGTAAAGATGTCTCATGTGAATAGAAACCAAAGGCACGAGGGAGTAGCTATACTTACACCAGACAAAACAGATTTTAAGTTAAAATCTGTAAAAACAAAGAAGGACATTGTATAATGATTAAGTTATCAGTTCTGAAAGAGAATGTAACAATTGTAAATATATATGAACCCACATCAGAAACTCAGATACACAAAGCAAACATTATTAGAGCTAACGGGAACAGTAGATCCCCATACAACAACAGAGGCTCTCTCAGCATCACACAGATCAATTAGACAAAAAATCAACAAAGAAACATTGGATCGAACTGCACCATAGGCAGAACATCTCACCCAACACCTGTAGAATACACATTTTTTCCATCAGCACATAGGACAGTTTCCAGAATAGACCATATCTTAGGCCATGAAATGAGCCTCCAAAATGTTTAAAAGTTAAAATCATGTCCAGTATCTTATCTGACCACAACAGAATGATGCTAGACATCAGTAATAAAAGAAACATTAGAAACTATACAAATAAATGGAAATGAAACAAAATTCTCCTGAACAATCAATGAGTAAAGAAAGTCATTAAGAATGAAAATTTAGGGCAGTTCCTGTGGCTCAGTGGGTAGGGCACTGGCCCCATATACCGAGGGTGGTGGGTTCAAACCTGGCCCCAGCCAAACTGCAACAAAAAATAGCTGAGCATTGTGGTGGGTGCTTGTAGTCCCAGCTACTCAGAAGGCTGAGGCAAGAAAATCACCTAAGCCCAGAAGTTGGAGCTGTGAGCTGTGATGCCATAGCACTCTACTGAGGGTGATAAAGTGAGACTCTGTCTCAAAAAAAAAAAAAAGAATGAAAATTTAAACTTCCATGAAATGAATGAAAATAGAAACACAACACACCAAATCCTATGGGACATAGAAAAGGGAGTATTTAGAGGAACATTTGTAGCATCAAATTCCTAATTTAAAAAAAAGTGGAAAGATATCAAATAAGTAAGCTAACAATGCCTCCCAAGGAACCAGAAAAGTAAAAACAAAACAAACCTAACATTAGTAGAAAAATAAATAAAATGGATCAGAGCATAAATAAACAAAAGTGAGACTTAAAAAACCAATACAAAAGATCAATGAAGCAGAAAGTTGGTTTTTGAAAAGAGAAATAAAATCAACAATCCACTAGTTAGACTAACTAAGAACAAAAGAGAGAAGACACAAATAAATAGAATGGGCAACTAGAAAGGAGACATCACAGTGAATACCAAAGAACCACAGAGGATCCTTGGAGAATATTATGAACAACCGCACACTAATAAATTAAAAAACCTGGAAGAAATAGATTGATTTCCGTATATGCACATCCTATCAAGATGGGACCAAGAACAAATAGGAAACCTGAATAGGCAAGTAGCAAGCAACAAGATTCAATAAAACGTCTTGCAGCAAAGAAAAGCCCAACACCTGATGTCTCCACCCCTGAATTTTACCAAACTTTTATAGAAGAATTAATACCAATTCATCTCAAACTATTCTGAAAAAATTGAAGCAGTGGGAATTCTTCCTGATTCATTCCACATATGAATGCAGCATTCTTAACCTTGATACAAAAACCAGACAAGGTTACAACAATGAAAAAAAAGAACCCTATCAGCCAACATTCCTGATGAACATAGATGCAGAAATCTTCAACAAAATACTAGCAAACAGAATTCAACAGCACATTATCAAGATCATTCACCATGATCAAACAAGATTCATCCCAGAAATGCAAGGATGGTTCAACATACCGTTAGTAAATACATTGCTGTAGAGGAATGGACACCATGCTTGCAAGGACAGTTGCTGATTCTTATCACATTAAAAGGAAACACTGAGAACAGGACAGTCTCCTGGTAAGCCTAGAGATGTTTTGTCACTTAGGGGCAATCCCCCAAATAACTCAGGTTCCAGAATGAGATAAGATCAGTCACTCATTAATATGCAGGTGGTAAACATTGATGCTTGGTGCTTCTTCATGGGGGTTGTGGGGAAAGAACATGTGAGGAGAGAGCATGTGGAATCCTTATGTACACAGCCCTCATATGCCATTACTTTAACTCTCCACACCTGATGTGTATAACCTTAATAAGTAGCCATTGAGGAGGGGGTTCAGGGCTCTCCTGTACCTCTGGTTAGCCCACCTCTTGCAAGCTAGCACTTCAATCCGTGTCCAGCCTGGTTCTTTCACACAGGTGGCAGTGACACATTACATCACATTAACAGAACACCTCATGTTCTCACTCATATGTAGAAGCTTTAATTGGAATAAAAAGTAGAACAGAGGATACTGGTGGCAAGAAAAGATAGAAAAATGGGAGGGATAGGGAGATATTTATTAGAGGATACAAAATTACAGCTGTATAGGAGGTATAACTTCTAGTGTACTATACCACTATAGGATGACCAGAGTTAACGCTAATATTCTAAATATTTTTAAGTACCTAGAAGGAAGATATTGGATGTTCCCAACACAAAGAAAAGATAAACGTTTAAGATGATGGATATATTAATTGCCTCAACACACTCAACATATATTATATGTATCAAAACATCACTATGTACCTCATAAATCCATGCAATTATTATTTGTTAATTAAAAATGAAGTTAAATTTAGTTTTTATAAAATAATAAGAAGTGACAAGAGGGAGGATAAAACAGAATTACTGATATTGTTTACCTATGAGCTATGGATGTGAGATGGGAAGGAAACAATGTTGTGATGCCATTTCTGACAATTCTCTGAATATATCTTTTTGTACAGTTTCTACTTTTTCTAATCATTAACATGCACAACTCAAAAAGGAAGAAAAAGGAGGTGATGTCTGCAAGATGGTGGACTAGGAAACTCCAAGCCTCTTCTCTTCCATTGACCCACTGAATAAATAATCATAAATGGACAAAAATAGCTTCATGAAACCTTTGGAAATCAGGTAAGAAGTCTATAGCAATCAAGTGAATGTCTAATCAAAAGCCACTCTCAAACAAGGAGAAAATTTCATGACATTTGCCTGCCTTGCAGACCATCTCCCAGTACATTGTGGGATAGTTGGGAGGAAATCACCCAGTGAGTAGTTGTGGAGCACAGGCTATGAGATAGCAGAGTCTTCACAGCCTGGAGAACATTCAGGGAATGAACCCCCAACTGCTTCTCCTCTATTCCCAAAACAACCATATTTCTTTCTTCAGGCTCCCTCTGCCAGAAGTCATGTAACTCTTTGTCTAGTTAACTATGCAGAGATCCTTGCAGTCTTTCCCTTCCTTCTCCTTGTCATGTGCTAACAAAGTTGAGTAGTAAACACTAAGTCATAGTTCTTCCTTTGTTTTGTCAACTATGGATCCTTGTGAACTTTCCCTTCTTACTTCTTATCCTACGTTAATGAAGCTGAGTAGAAACCATTAACAAGATGATTTGTCTTAATTAAACTCATTTACATTTTCCAATTGTACTGTAAGACCAAAACTATGTCTTTTTTTAATGCTATTTCCCCATATTGTCTACGCTACTTCCCCCTGGACAACCCCTTACAGATACTATAAGAGAAAGCTGATTTTGTGTTTTGGAGCTGGCTGCAGCCATCAGCTCAGTCAGTCCTCCTGATCCCATCTTTTGTTCCTGTGTCTTCTCTTATGCTTATTTTTCTCAGTCCCCACCAATTCCACTCTGGTTCACTCCTCTTTCCTACACTGATTTGCAACAACTAGTTCCTCCCCATGGATAAAAGGAAAACAGTGGAAAGTTCTTGCACTGGAACAACTAGTTCCTCCCTTTGGATAAAAGGAAAAGAGTGGAAAGTTTGTCTGGGGACAGCTAGACAAATTCTTGCCTGACTCAGAGTACAGTGGAAATGTAGTATAGTTTCGATACCAGATTATAGACTATGGAAAATAGGGATGAACCCGGCCTTGTTTTAGAGCTGCAGGAAGTCTGCCAACCTTCAGGTATTTGGGGGCAAGAGATGACAGGCAGAATAATACAGTACAAGGCCTTTGAGAAGCAGCAATGGTGAGACTCCAAAGGGAATCAATCAATACATTTAAAAACATGTAATAGTTGCTTTTAATTGTAACTATTTAAATTGCATATGACTTTATGGCCACCCTATATAGGTAACTCGAATAGGAACACACATATGGGTCCAGGAAAGACATATCATAATTAAGAAGACTTTAAACCTTTAAGTCAAGAAGATTAGTGGAGACCTTCCCTCTGCATGAAGTCAGTTCATAAAGACTTGGAAAGGTGGCTATTTATTCAAATGCCCATACCTTAACAAAATCTCACAAGGTGTATAAAGAAATAGAAAACATGACCCATACATGCTCTTCAACATCCAAAAGTTTGAAGAGGAAATTGCAGAGGAAATTATGAAATATCTGGTACCAAGGAGAGCACACATCGAGTATGCCAAAACTAATGGACTGGAGCAAAGCATTGTGAGGAGGGGAATGTGTAGCTGTAACAGCTTACATCAGAAAGAAATATCTCAACTCAACAACTTAGGAACCAGAAAAAGAACAAACTAAGCCCAAATCTAGCAGAAGGAAGAAAACAATGAAGATTAGAGTGAGATTTTTTAAAGATCAAGAAAAGAAAAACAATAGAGAAAGTAAATGAAACCAAGAGCTGATTCTTTGAAAAGATCAACAAAATTGGCAGACCTTGTTAGGTTGCTCAAGAAGAAAAGAAAGAAGGCTAAAATAACTAAAATCAGATATAGAAAGGGGACATCACAACTAATTTTATATAAACAAATAGGATTATAAAAGAATATTATGAACATTTGGACTCCAGCAAAGTGGATAACTTAGTGGAAATGGATAAATTTCTTTTACCTAAAGTGACTTAAGGAGAAACATAAAATCTGAACATATCTATAACTATTCAAAAAAATTGAAGAAAGGAGAACACTTCCAAACTCATGAGAGCAGCATTATCCTGATATCATAGCCAGACAGAGATCTGACACAAAAAGGAAAGCACAGACCACTGTACCTTATGAATGTTGATGTAAAAATGCTCAACAATATCCCTGATAAATATTGAAGCAAGCAGAATTCAACAGGACAGTATTTCCAATACTAAGGGGCTTGAACCAGTGAGCATTTATTATCTTACATATTGTTTGAAGGTCTGCAGTTTGGAGGTGACCTGGCTCAAGTGGTTTAGCCCAGTGTATCTTGCAAGGTTTCAATTGAAACATCGAAGCTGCCGTCCACTGAGAAAGAGAACCTTCTCCCACGATGTTGGCAGGTCCAAATTTATGAATCCAGAGACTCCACGTGTGCTTGAGCTTCCTGTGAAGGCAGGCCACAGTGGGGAGAACGCAAGCTGGGCCCTTCCATCCTGGATCCCCTGTTAATTACTTTGGGACAAACCCCACAGAGGCCCAAATGCGCCTGCCTTGGAATAAGTCTGTTTCCAGTACTGTGGGTCCTAAATTAGTGTTTCCCCCTACAAAGCCTGGACTCGTTCAATATTACATTGGAGTTTGTTTCCAAAATCTGGAAGAGCCCTCTGCATTCAATCATCTTCAGCTGAGGAGGAAGTAGTGAGGTCACTAGAGAAGGGACTCATGTGGTGCCTTCCATGCATGTGCTGTGACACTTTGGGCAGTTGAGCAAATTCTCTAAGCTTGTTTCCTTCTCTGTGAGATGAGGGTGATCATGCTGCTTACCTCGTGGGGTTGCTGTGAAGACCAGGGTGATGCCTGTGCAGATTGGCAGAGTGTCAGTGGTCGCTAGGTGGTAACTGTGTTCCAGTATCATCTCTGCCATCACATGCCACCCATTCACCCACTCAGGGTGACAAATAAAGAAGCAACTTTGAGTCACAGGAGGAGAAATTTTCATTTATTTAGTTGCTTGTTGAGGCACTGAGCTGGATACTTTACAATCACCAATCTTGTTTTTCCTCACTGGGGTGAAATAAAATAGGAATCACCACATGAAATTCCGTTGTGAAGAAACTGAGGCACATGGGGGTTAAAGGTGGGACCGTGTGACACACTAGGGCTCCAGCTGCCCTGAAACCTTCTCTCCCTGCTGCCCGGCTCTCCAAAGCACCTTCAAAGGTTCCTGACATGCTTCTGGCAGACAGCACTTCCCCTGGATTGTGGACAGGTGAAGAGCCTGCACATCCTTCTCCTTATCTGGGAGTTCCAGGGACTGAACAGCACTGAATCACGATGCTCAGTACCAGTAGGGCTGCTCAGCCAGAAAGGCCACCCCCCACCTCACTGCCTTCTTATGCACCAGCTGCCTGGTGTCTGTCACAGGGGGTGGGGGCAGTAGAGAGCAAGAGTGGAGCACATTCTCCACACACCCCAGGGGACATGGGAGACTCCTGCCTGGCCTGTGACCTCAAGTCAGTGCCCTAAAATTCAAACTCTCTTCCACCAGTGAGAGTGCCTCTTGTCTTCTTTTGTTCATGGATTGCTACAAACCAGGGTTAGCTTGCCTATGGGTCAGTTGGGCACTTGCATAAAGAACTTCATGAGAGGTGATGCATGGCTGCCTCAGTGATGGGCCTACCACACAATTCCACACACGTCTATTTGATAAACCCCACCATCAACTAGATGTGTTCACAATCTTTACTACTTCCCAGATCAGTATCATCTTCTGACATAGATGCACACTTTTGCAGAGGTAGTGACTAACCTTCTAGCAACCACCAACTGAGGATGTTGTGCAGGCTCAACATGGGGGCTATTAAAAGCTCAAAGGGGCCAAGCTGAAGGGATAGGTGGAAAATAAAAACAGAGCACCTTGTTCAGAATAGGTGAAACAAGCCAAACAAGAGCAGCCAAACAAGAGCATTCCAGGCAAAAGCATAGCATGTGCAATGACAAGGAAGCAGTAGAGGGGACACACATGAATGTCTCCTGCAAGGGGCAGGGACAGGATTACAAGGAGTATGTGACTTTAGACAGGAGTTAAAGGACAAAATCTGAGGACCCTTGCATAGCCACGTGAGGGACCTGCAGGGTGTCCTGGGGAGGATGTGAGAGACCGCCTGCCTGAGAAGGAGCCAGGTGGGAAAGGGCCGTGTCCTGCCAGGAAGAGTGTCCCAAGCACCGCCCTGGCCTTGCTGGATAGCCTGGCAAGCCCTGGCCTTGGTGTTCCATGTGAACAGGGCCAGCTGGACAGAGTTGTGGGCCAGCATGCAGTGCACAGGGAGAGAAGGGGGTGGCCTGGAGCCCTGGCAGAGGGACCCTTGTGGTGAAGCTGGAAGCTTGGGTGTGGGAGCATGGTTAGTTCACAGCCCTTAAGTTGAGTGCAGGGAAGCTGATGGCTTTCATTGTGAAGCGGTAGGCCATCCTTACATCCTCTTGGTTTACAGTCTCCACCAGGAAGTTTTTCAGCACCTAGGACAGAAGCTGTGATTCCATCTGTCCTAGTCAGCTGACCAAGGACCTGGCAAAGCCTTCACTGCCCTCTAGGTGAGACACATTCTGCAAGGGAGGAGCAGCCTGAAGTCCCAACCAGAGCCAGACAGTGAGCCCTGACCTGCCAGCCCAGCCTGGCCAAGCACAGGCCAGGTCAGGCCTCCTTAAACTGCAAAGACTGCTTCCCAGGCTGGAGGGCCCCGCCCCTCCTTACCTACACATCCATTGGCCCCGCCCAACCCAGGGACTGCCCTACTCTGCTCCTGGCCAGACCCTTCCCTGGCCTGACCCCATCAGAGCCTCAGCTTGGCCCCGCCCCATCCTTCCCAAGGCTATTAAACTCTTCTACGAGTCCTGCCCTGCTCTGCTATAGCCCCGCCCCACTCCATCCTGGCTCCGCCCCACCTGTCCCGCCCCGCCCAGGCGCGGCCCGCTCACGTGGTGCAGCAGCAACACCATCTCCACCTCCGCCAGGCGCCGCCCCAGACACTGGCGCACGCCAAAGCCAAAGGCCAGGTGGCGGAAGTTTGTGCTGGAACCCTTGATGTCCAGCCAGCGCTGGGGGTCATAGCGCTCTGGCTTCGGGAAGGAGGCGGGGTTGCGACCCAGG
>CAUYON010197619.1:0-11541 GCA_963573935.1 Arctocebus calabarensis
TATAGAAAAGGTTGCTCCAGTGTCCAGAAGAAATTCTGTCTCCTGGCTCTCCACCATGAGGCAGACCCGGGGCTCTTGAGGGGTGATGACACAAGCTGGAGCCATGAGACTCTGCCCCAGGCACTCTCAGCCCAGTTTGGGACTGACGGGGATCACTGTCCCAGGAGGCCTTTGCCTCTGAGGATGGGCTGCCCTCCAGTGGTCACCCTTGCATTCTGGACAGGGACCTGGTGGCTTGCCAGACAGGTGGTGCTGCTGGGGGCAATCTCTCCTGAAGTGGCCAGCCTGACCACATTGGAAGCACTTTTTCTTAGCTGCTCTGGCTTCCCTCTGCCCCTGAATGGTGCCCATTTGTTGGCATGCCATTACTAGAGTTGTCATTCTTTTTTAATCCCTTCTTTCTTTTTTCTCCTCTTCTTCCTGATCTCAATTATAAAAAAGACTGCTAGCTTGGCGCCTGTAGTACAGTGCTTATGGCACTGGCTGCATGCACTGAGGCTAGCGGGTTCAAACCCAGCCAGGGCCAGCTAAACAAGGACAACTGCAACAAAAAAATAGCCGGGCATTGACTCAGAGCCTGTGGCTCAACAAGCTGAGGCGCCAGTCACGTACAACTGAGCTAGAGGTTTTGAATCCAGTCCGGGCCGCCAAACAATGACGGCTGCAACCAAAAAATGGCCGGGCATTGTGGCGGGCACCTGTTGCCCCAGCTACTTGGGAGGCGGAGGCAAGAGACTCGCTTGAGCCTAGGAATTGGAGGTTGCTGTGAGCTGTGATGCCATAGCACTCTATCCAGGGTGATAGCTTGAGGCTCTGTCTAAAAAAAAAGCCAGGCATTGTGGCAGGCGTCTATAGACCCAGCTACTTGGGAGGCTAAGGCAAGAATTGCTTAAGCCCAAGAGTTTGAGGTTGCTGTGAGCTGTGACACTATGGCACTCTACCGAGGGCGACAAAGTAAGTAAATGTCTGTCTCAAAAACAAAAAAGAAAAGACTGTTGTGGCCATTTTTAAAAGATTCTCCAAGTTAGGATCTGGGCCTAGAGCCAATTTCTATAGTTTTCTTCCAATGTCTTGGGCGGCCTGAATGTTAAATTTATCTTTTTCATAAAATTTGGCCTTCTAACGAGTTTATGTGCCAACTGAGTGTTTTCTCATCACCTCCCTAAGCTGCTCAAGAAAGGACTTTCATTTTGCTCTTGGTAAACAGTAGACGACTTGAACTAATTTATAGGCTTTTTCTTGAATCCACTTAAACCTTCCAGGATACATGTTAGAAAATGTTTACAACACCAGTCACTTTGCTTCTCAGGGTCCCCTTCAGGATCCTCAAAGAACTGCCTGTTTTTCCGTGGTGTGTCTGTCCTTTTCCTCAGAGGACATGCTGCTAATGAGTATTGGCCATGAACCACAAATCACCCCACTTTCTAGCTTCATCCAAGACTTCACTTTTCTCATTTAAAAATAAAGTTTGATCGGGCGGCGCCTCTGACTCAGAGAGTAGGGCGCCAGCCCCATATACCACGGTGGTGGGTTCAAACCCGGCCCCGGCCAAACTGCAACAACAAAAAATAGCTGGGCGTTGTGGCGGGCACCTGTAGTCCCAGCTACTTGGGAGGCTGAGGCAAGAGAATCACCTAAGCCCAGGAGTTGGAGGTTACTGTGAGCTGTGACGACACGGCACTCTACCAAGGGTGATAAAGTAAGACTCTGACTCTAAAATAAATAAATAAATAAATAAAGTTTGATCTAGAAGTAGGATTATATCTCTCCAAGGGAGGTCAAAGCTTTGTCCTAACCCTTGGAGAACATCTGTATACTCATCTGGGTCATCAGAAAATTTCCCTAAATCAAACTTAATCTGTGTTTGTTGTTGTTGTTTTTGTAGAGACAGAGTCTCACTGTATCGCCCTTGGTAGAGTGCCGTGGTGTCACACAGCTCACAGCAACCTCCAACTCCTGGGCTTAGCCGATTCTCCTGCTCAGCTGGGACTACAGGTGCCTGCCACAACTCCTGGCTATTTTTCTGTTTAGCAGTTCGGTCAAGGTGGGGTTTGAACCTGCCACCTGTGGTATATGGGGCTGGTGCCCTACTCGATGAGCCACAGGCGTTGCCCCAACCTTAATCTGTTTTAAATCTGCTAGAGAAAATGGAGGGAATTCTTATGCATTTCCTCTCTCACCACTCCCAGTCTCTACCAAGGGACAACAAGAAGGATACTGGTCCTTTCTGGGGGTCCCAATAGGACCAGAAGACACTCTCGGAACAGACTCCTTCTTGGGGTTTTCTAAAGGCACAGAGAAAAGTACGAGAGAAGTAGATGGCGGGTTTGAATGAGGTGGTGACAGCGTATCTCTCAGGAATCCCTGGTCATTTGGGGAAGTTACTCCAGTCAGGAGAGCTGAATCTATCTGACAGCTATTACACAGTTGGGGTTGTCTCTGAGAAGAAAGAAAGCTTGCACATAGGGCACTTCAGATCACTTCTCTTCTTGTTTACAAAAAAGAGCTACCTAAAAAATGGTATCGTAATTTAGAGTACTCTCTGGTGCCCATTGTTCAGCATGGAGAGTTGATACTGAGGCCAGGCCTGGTGCAGAAGAAAACCATACATTCCTTCCTCAGTGTCTGGGGACCAAATAAGCCCCAATGCTCTAGAATATAGCTCAGTGGCATGTTCTCTTGATGAGAGAATATGTTTCCCCATCTGTGGGAAAGAACAAATGTCCAATGTCTTATTCTTTTCTTTTTTTTTTTTTTTGAGACAGAGCCTCAAGCTGTCACCCTGAATAGAGTGTCGTGGCATCACAGCTCATAGCGACCTCCAATTCCTGGGCTCAAGCGAGTCTCCTGCCTCCGCCTCCCAAGTAGCTGGCCCAGCCATTTTTTTTTTTTTTGGTTGCAGCCGTCATTGTTGTTTGGCGGGTCCTGGGGCTGGATTCGAACCCGCCAGCTCAGGTGTACGTGGCTGGCGCATTAGCCCGTTGAGCCACAGGCACCAAGCCCCAGTGTCTTATTCTTAATCAGCCCCACCGTCCGTGTTCGTGGGTTGTCAAAGTGACCTCTAATCAACCCAGGAAGCCTTCCAACCGAACAACAAGAAGCATTCCTCAGATGCAAGGAAGAATCCCTGAGAAGAGTGACCTCCCCAACCCCTGCGCTTGTCTGGATTTTAGCCAAAATTACCAGTGTAGCGCAGTGTACCTGGGGCTCTCCTGTGCTTATTACTTGGAGGCAGCTCAAGCTTAGAAATCAGGTATCTGGGAGCCTGGTCCCACCTGATGTTTTACAAGCTTTTTCTAAATTACAGTGACAAAGGAAGCAGTCTTGTTAGCCTGGGCAGGTCTTAAATGCTATGTTTTCCACCCTCTTCTCTTCCTCAAAAGTTAGCAAGGCAACAATAATCAAACTCTGTAAAAACCAAGGTGAGAGACACTTTAAAACTTTTGCATTATAATTAGTCACAACTAGTAAAAGTCTTAGAGAAAACTGGAAAGACTTTGAACCTTTCCATTTACACCAATACACCGGAAAAAAAATACACAGGGTCATCTTTGCCTTTATTTGTAAAAGTTTTCCTTCTTTCTTTTTTTCTTTTAAAGAAGAGACCGAACTGTAGCCTAGGGTTTAGGGCAATTCTTGCCTCAGGGTGTTTCTCCTGGGCTTCTGTTCTGGTCCTCCAGAGAAGTAGCATTAGGGGAGTCATTTAGGAGCTGACTTCTTGGCCTCTAACATGGTTCAGCTTTTTGCAGACACGTGGAACAGCCAATTCAACTTAATTTTGGAGGGCAAGGCAATGAAAAGGACTACAAGCGCCCGTCACAACACCCAGCTATTCTTTTTTTCTTTTTTTTTGCAGTTTAGCTGAGGCTGGGTTTGAACCCACCACCTTTGGTATATGGGTCCAGTGTCCTACTCGTTGAGCCACAGGCACTGCCCTGAACAGGACCTTTTTTTTTTTTTGAGACAGAGCCTCAAGCTGTCACCCTGGATAGAGTGCTGTGGCATCACACAGCTCACAGCAACCTCCAATTCCTGGGCTCAAGCAAGTCTCTTGCCTCCGCCTCCCAAGTAGCTGGGACTACAGGTGTTCGCTACAACGCCCGGCTATTTTTTTGTTGCAGTTTGGCCGGGGCCGGGTTTGAACCCGACACCCTCGGTATATGAGGCCTGCGCCCTAGTCACTGAGCCACAGGTACCGTCCAGGGAGAGATTTTTTTAAGAAGGCCCCCTGGTGCTGTGGGTTCAGAACCATTGCTGGGTACCACTTTTCTTTGCTCAGTTCTCAACCAGAGAAAAGAGGTGAATACAGAATGGGTTCAGAAGCCTTCTAACATTCCCTTTGGCTCCTTTCTTTTGGAGGCAATGAGTATTAGAAAGTTCACTCCTCAACAGTCTCTCTCCTGTGACCTGGAGGTCCACAGCCACACTATGCGCTTTTAGGGGCTGACAGGCATCCAAATTATTAGTCTCCATTATTATGATTGTAGAGAAAAACAGGATACAGTTAAGTGGTCCCATTGCTTGCCATAGATCTTCAATCTTGGACAAGGGCCCCCAAACATGTTACTGGAATTTCTTTCTTCAGCAGGTCCTTGGTCTTGGGTATGCGAAGAACGAACCTGGGAAAAGTGAACCCACTGACCACAGATCAGCCGTAAGATAGTATTTTATTACACAGAAAGGAATACAGAGGGAGAACAACACAAAACTGTCAAAGAGGATGATCCAAGTAGGAAGTCTCCTCCAGGGTCCTTTGTCTAGGGGTATACATTGTATGGAGAACTACATTTTGGCCAGGACTTGGTAGGTGGAAAAATGTCTCTCCAAAGTTAATGAGTGCATCAACAAATGAATAAATAGGCTCGGCGCCTGTGGCTCAACAAGCTAAGGCGCCAGCTACATACACCTGAGCTGGCAGGTTCGAATCCAGCCTGGGCCTGCCAAACAACAATGATGGCTGCAACCAAAAAATGGCCAGGCGTTGTAGCAGGCGCCTGTAGTCCCAGCTACTTGGGAGGCAGAGACAGGAGACTCTCTTGAGCCCAGGAATTGGAGGTTGCTGTGAGCTGTGATGCTACAGCACTCTATCCAGGGTGACAGCTTAAGGCTCTGTCTCAAAAACAAACAAACAAACAAATACAAATGAATAAATACAGTCCCTCCTACTGCAAGGTTATTAGGTCTTTGCAGTTGTTTGTCTCAGGGAAGGGATTAGGGAGTGTGTACCCTAATCAGGGTGGAACCACCTAAAAAACATTTCAGGCTGTTTTATTCATGACCTTGCTGGGGCCTAGAAGGTGTGGTCTGGAAAGAGCAGCCTGTTTGTGCCTAGATGGGGTTCTGATTTCTGAGCTCCCCTGGGCCTAGAGAATGGGGGGAGGACGCCTGACCAGCCCTGAGTGCAAATCCTGTATCACGACCTTAGCCCCAGCCCCAGGGGGAGCCAGAATGGCGACCTCGGCCCTCCTGTGGGGTTCAGAGTAGGGAGAGTCCGCGGTCACCCGAGCACAGGTTGGGACTTCCGGGGCTCCCGCCCGGTTCCGCCTACGAGTCAGCGCGGGGGGGCGGGGCGTGTGGCTTGGACTCCGCCGAGGATTGGCCGACCTGGATCGCCTGGCCTTGGATTGGCCGCCTGGGCAGGGCCTGGCCAGGTTCCCTAAGGCGCTGTCTGTTGCCCCGCCCGCGGCGAGGTGTGTGTTGGGGGGACGGCTTGGGAGCGTCTGTGCCAGCGGGGGGCGAAGCCCGGGTCTTCTGCGCGGCGCTCGTGCGCCTGCGCCTGCGCCGTCCGCTGGTGTTTTCTCCTGCGGCCGCCGGAGACGTGAGCCAGGACCATGAGTGTGGGCTTCATCGGCGCCGGCCAGCTGGCCTGTGCGCTGGCCCGAGGCTTCACGGCCGCAGGCAAGCGAGGGGAGGCGGGTTTGCGGGCGGTGCCTGGACCTGGTCGGCGAACCGCCCCCCGCCCCAGCACGCGAGCGAGCGAGCGAGTGAGTGGGTCCGCTCTGTCTTCTACAGGCATCCTGGCGGCTCACAAAATAATGGCCAGCTCTCCGGAAATGGACCTGCCCACGGTGTCTGCCCTCAGGGTAGGTGGAGCGGAGGGGGGGAGGCCCAGGAACAGGTGACCTGAAACTAAGGATGCCTGCGATTGAGGATGAACTGAGCCCACGTGGTCGCCGGCCGGAGCTGAACCCGCGTCCTGGGAGCATCACAATCCTTCCCCCTTCTCTGGGGCAGCTGAGTGTCAGTCAAGGCACCAGGAGGACAGGCTTGGGGTCAAATCCAGACGTTGGAGTCATTAGAGAATTAACTGTGCCAATTGTATGGGGAAAGCTCTTGGCCCGTAATAGATCCTCAATGAATATTCCTTTTTATTGGGTATTTTTATTTATCTTAACTAGTTGTATGACCTTAAAGTACTCAGCCACTTTGAGGGTTAGTTTACTCTTTTACAATAACAGCCACTTTGCTGTTCTCCTGAGGCACAAATGAAAGTGTTGGCCAGGCTGGTGGCTCACAGCTGTAATCTTAGCACTCTGGGAGGCTGGGGCCCTGTGGATCTCCTGAGCTCACAAGTTCTAGACCCTGTTTCTAAAAATTGCTCAGTGTTGTGTTGGGCCCCCTATAGTCCCAGCTAATTGGGAGGCCGAGGCAAGAGAATTGGTTGAGCCCCGGAGTCTGAGGTTGCTGAGAGGCAAGAAAGTGAGACTCTGTCTAAAAAAAAAAAAGAAAGAAAGAAAATGTTGGGGAAAAAAATCTGATGAATTGGTTCTGCTCCCAAAAATGTAACATGCTGTGCTCAAAGCTTGGGCAGTGTGGGGAAAGGATGGCTAATGAGTAGATGACAGGCAATGTCTGTGCCTGCAGTGGGCTGATGTTCTGGAGGCTCCTACTCCTCAGATTGAAGTCCTAGAGCGATGGGTGGCCTCCAGCTCAGCCCTAAGGCTGCACAGGCTGTGCAGACTGATGGAAAGCGGCCGGGATTGGGATAGGCCTGTCCCAGCTCTGCGGCTGACCACTAGGTGCTAGCATTTCACCTTTCTTTTTGCCACTTTCCACCATGGAGCCTTCTTACCTTGGGTGCCAGGAGATTGGTAGGCAAGAAGGGACAGTCACTTTATGGTTACCACGCAGAAGCTTGTCGTGCCCAGTAGCAATACTGAGAAATTTTGTGTCAGTTGGAGTGAGAGAACAGGGCCAGGAATTCCAGGCTGCAGCTGGCAGAGTGGACGTGGCAGGGCCTCAGCTGCTCCCTGGAGTCCTGGGCTTAGCCAAGGAGCTGCCCTAGCACTATGAGTGGGGAATTTCTTCTTGCAGAAGATGGGTGTGAATCTGACTCGAAGCAACAAGGAGACAGTGAGGCACAGTGATGTCCTTTTCCTGGCTGTGAAGCCACATATCATCCCCTTCATCCTGGATGAGATCGGGGCTGACGTGCAGGCCAGGCACATTGTGGTCTCCTGTGCAGCCGGTGTCACCATCAGCTCTGTGGAAAAGGTACCCATCTCCGTTCTTATGCCCCTGTGTGTGTGTGGGGGGGGTGGCCTGAATAGCTTGAGAGTGGAAGCTGATGGGTGGGTGCTAGTGGGAGGTGTGGCCTGGTCACTAACTCGGCCCTCTGTCTTGCTATAGAAGCTGATGGCATTCCAGTCAGCCCCTAAAGTGATTCGCTGCATGACCAACACACCTGTGGTTGTGCGGGAGGGTGCCACAGTGTATGCCACGGGTACCTATGCCCTGGTGGAGGATGGGCAGCTCCTGGAACAGCTCATGAGCAGCGTGGGCTTTTGCACCGAGGTGGAAGAGGACCTGATTGATGCTGTCACAGGGCTTAGCGGCAGCGGACCTGCCTATGTGAGGCCCTCATTAACTTGTTTAGCCTTCTAGGAACCTAGACAACAGAATGGACTGGTGGGCAGGCTTGGGCTGAGGGTGGCTGGGTGGTGGAGGAGGCTGACCTTTGGAGCTAGTTCCAGAGTAGACTGAGGGAGTGTGCCTGCCACCTGGGGCTTAGTGAGTGTCTCCACAGGCGTTCATGGCCCTGGATGCATTGGCCGACGGAGGGGTGAAGATGGGCTTGCCGCGGCGCCTGGCAGTGCGATTGGGGGCCCAAGCCCTATTGGTCAGTATCTTTCCCTTGTACACATTTGGGACTAGGGTGTGGGACGGGAATCTTGTTGGTCACAGAGCTTGGGCAGAGATGGTTGGCAGTACGGGATAGGGATTAGACAGAACCAGTGGGCATGGGGAAACCCGCTCCAAGGAGTGCTAGTTTCTCTCCAATGTGCCCTTCTTGCCCTAGGGTGCTGCCAAGATGCTGCTGGACTCAGAGCAGCATCCAGGCCAGCTCAAGGACAACGTCTGCTCCCCGGGGGGGGCCACCATCCACGCCCTGCACTTTCTAGAGAGTGGGGGTTTCCGTTCCCTGCTCATCAATGCAGTTGAGGCCTCCTGTATCAGAACGCGGTGAGTCCGCCGTGCGTGCCTTCCTTGCCCCAGGTTCTCCACTCCTATCCGGCCCCTGGGCTGTGCTGAGTGCTGTCATGGAGTCTGCTGTTTGAGTCCAGTTATTTAGCTAAGAGTTCGCAGGCCTTACTCCACTTAATTCTCAGTTCTGTTAGCTGGAATTAACTCTGATTTAAAGATGGGGATGTTGAGGCTCAGTGATAGTTTTCCCAAAGTCAAACAGCAAATAAGTGATGGATGCAAGATTCGACTTTACATCTATGACTCCAAACCATGTCATTTTCCACACTGTCTCCCCATGTAAGCACAGATAGTACCTGAAGCTCTGTGTCTAACTGGAATTAAATGATATAAATAAGACTACTTAATTAAATAGTACTTTTTTTTGGAGACAGAGTCTCACTATGTCTCCCTTGGTAGAGTGCTGTGGCATCATAGCTCACAGCAACCTCAAACTCTTGGGCTTAGGCCATTCTCTTGCCTCAGCCTCCCAAGTAGCTGGGACTATAGGCACCAGCCACAATGCCCGGCTATTTTTTTTTGTTGCAGTTGTCATCGTTGTTTAGCTGGCCTGGATTGGGCTCAAACCCACTAGCCTCAGTGTGTTTGGCTGGCGCCATAACTACTGTGTTACGGGTGACAAGCCCTAAATAATACTTTTAAGAAGTTTAGAGGAGGCTTGGCGCCTGTGGCTCAACAGGCTAAGGCGCCAGCCCACGTACACCTGAGCTGGCAGGTTCGAATCCAGCCCGGGCCTGCCAAACAACAATGACAGCTGCAACCAAAAAATGGCCGGGCGTTGTGGCAGGTGCCTGTAGTTCCAGCTACTTGGGAGGAAGAGGCAGGAGACTCACTTGAGCCCAGGAATTGGAGGTTGCTGTGAGCTATGATGCGACAGCACTCTATCCAGGGTGACAGCTTGAGGCTCTGTCTCAAAAAAAAAAAAAGTTTAGAGGAATATTTGTTTTAGAACTCTAACCTTTTGGTAGATCAACAAGGTTGAGGGTTATGCAGGTAAGGAAGACTCACAAAGCTCTGGCTCCAGGGCTTATTCTTGCCTTAACCCTTCTGGGCTTTGTCTGCAGGGAGTTGCAGTCCATGGCTGACCAAGAAAAAATCTCCCCAGCTGCCCTTAAGAAGACCCTCCTGGACAGAGTGAAGCTGGAATCTCCCACAGTTTCCACACTAGGCCCCTGCAGCCCAGGGAAGCTTCTTACAAGAACCCCAGCCTGGGGAGGCAAGAAGGACTAAGGTAGCCTCTCTTCTCTACGTGATCCAGAGCCCTTGATTGAAGGGCTTTGGCTTTCCCCATCACACTTCCCACCCAGCTATGCAAGGAGAGAGCAGACTTAGGTAATTTTTAGATCCTTGTGATAAAACCTCCTTAAATTTGATGAGACCAAACAGCACTAGTTTCCTCTTCCTGCCCTATGTTGGAAAATGCTCTGAAGAAGTGAGTGATGCTGGGGCTAGACACAGCTCCACACCTCCTAGTTTGGCAGAGAGGGAGGGGTTTGAACTGCAGTCAGAGCCCAGTTCAGGGGCCAGGAGGGGAGGCCTGGAGAGGACCCTCAACTTGGCTTCTTCCACTGAGGTCCAAAGCAGGGTTGGTTTGATGCCGAGGCAAGGAAGTGAAAGAGAAAATGTAAAAGGGGCTTTTTCTTTCTTTCTTTTTTTTTTTTTTTGTAGAGACAGTCTCACTTTATCGCCCTCAGTAGAGTGCCATGGCATCACACAGCTCACAGCAAACTCCTGGGCTTTGGCAATTCTCTTGCCTCGCCTCCCCAGTAGCTGGGACCACAGGCGCCTGCCACAACGCCCAGCTATTTTTTTGTTTGGCAGTTCGGCCGAGGCTGGGTTTGAACCCACCACCTTCGGCATGTGGGGCCGGCGCCCTACTCGCTGAGCCACAGGTGCCACCCTCTTTTTTTTTTTTTTTTGAGACAGAGTTTCACTTTGTCATCCTTGGTAGAGTGCACTGGCATCATAGCTAACAGCCACCTGAAACTCTTGAGCTCAGGCAGGTGATTTCTTTTGCCTCAGCCTCCCTAGTAGCTGGGATTACAGGTGCCCACCACGACTCACAGCTATTTTTTTTCTTCTAGAGATGAGGACTTGCTCTGGCTCAGGCTGGTCTTGAACCTGTGAACTCAGATAGTCCACACCTCAGCCTCTCAAGTGCTGGGATTACAGGCGTGAGCCACCTTGTCCAGGGAAAGGGGCTTTTTCTGAATTGATAAATGGAAAAGAAGCAAGCAACTTAATCATCAGTGAATCAAAAGTGTATAGAATTGGACTATGCTTCTGTTTAACTCTTTTAAGTGGTACACTCTCATAAGGTGTACCACTTAAAAGAGTATAGTTCATTGCTAAGTTTATCTGTTTTAATAAAGATTATTTTTAATATCCTGCTTTTCCTTTTTTTTTTGAGATAGAGTCTCACTATGTCACCCTCTATAGAATGCTGTGGTGATTCTCTTGCCTCATTCTCCCAAATAGCTGGGACTACAGACACCCACCACAATGCCCGGCTATTTTTTGATGTAGTTGTCATTGGCCTGGGCTGGGTTCGAACCCACCAGCCTTGATGCATGTGGCCAGCGCCATAACTATTGTGCTATGGATGCTGAGCCAGCAGTCTTTTTTATAATTGAGATCAGGAGGAAGGGGGGGGGGAAAGAAAGAAGGGATAAAAAAGATAACACTTCTGTAATGGCACGCCAGCAAATGGGCACCATTCAGGGGCAGAGGGAAGCCAGAGCAGCTAAGAAAAAGTGCTTCCAATGTGGTCAGGCTGGCCACTTCAGGAGAGATTGCCCCCAGCAGTACCACCTGTCTGGCAAGCCACCGGGTCCCTGTCCAGAATGCAAGGGTGACCACTGGAGGGCAGCCCGTCCTCAGAGGCAAAGGCCTCCTGGGACAGTGATCCCCGTCAGCCCCAAACTGGGCTGAGAGTGCCTGGGGCAGAGTCTCATGGCTCCAGCTTGTGTCATCACCCCTCAAGAGCCCCGGGTCTGCCTCATGGTGGAGAGCCAGGAGACAGAATTTCTTCTGGACACTGGAGCAACCTTTTCTATA
>CAUYON010197621.1:0-11570 GCA_963573935.1 Arctocebus calabarensis
CACCCTGGATAGAGTGCTATGACATCACAGCTCACAGCAACCTCCAATTCCTGGGCTCAAGCGAGTCTCCTGCCTCCGCCTCCCAAGTAGCTGGGACCACAGGCGCCCGCCACAACGCCCAGCCATTTTTTGGTTGCAGCCTTCACTGTTGTTTGGCGGGCCCTGGGGCTGGATTCGAACCCGCCAGCTCAGGTGTACGCGGCTGGCGCCCTAGCCCGTTGAGCCACAGGCGCCGAGCCTACAAGCAGGTTTTTAAGGCAACAAAGTGGAACAGAGAGTGGGTTGACAAAAAGTTGTCAGAATTGTCATTGGCTTACAGAAATAACATGGATTAGTAATTGACTACACATTGTTAAGCTATATGGGTTATAATGTCCCATGAGGTATTCTTAGGGCAACTTATAGCTACTTGTGACAATAGCAAGTGGTTTCAAGCGATGAATACACAGCGCAAAGAGGGGGGGAATAGAATGTGATCCGGTCTCATTTCAATGCCTCTCTAGATCTGATAACTTAAAAAGACTCATGTTCTTCAGGTAAAAGTTCTTACCCTCCATCTCTAGGAAAGAAAAGACACTGCCCTTGTCACCCGCCTTCAGTTGTAGGATGTGTTTTTATTTCAGAGATACTAAAACGGGGAAAGTTGCTATTATAGAACTGATGAAATTCAGTGTACAATTTAAAACTATTTGCGTTAGGCTAACGTGAATGCCTACACGTTATGCATTCTTTAATGTTTTGAGTATGTAAAGACATAGTACAAAGAGAATGGGTTTTGGAGTCAGTCCCAGAATCAAAGTACAAAAGAGCTGTGTGCTTTGGTCATGATCTTATCTGAAACTTGATTTTCTCACATGTAAAATGGGAATGAAAAGAACAGGTCCCACACCGGGTAGGTGGAGAGATGAAATGAGATGAAGGTCTCTGTAGATTCTGGTGGCAGAGCTCAGTCACTTAGAAGTATTATTTCTCTCTGCACACTTCCCCAGGCCCTCACCACCCATTTCCACCCAAGTCCATGCACATACACATTGCCTATCACAGAGAAACAAGGTGTTTCCTCCCTATAAGCACCAACCCCACACTGATTTGGGCTTTTTTCTTACTCTGCAATATGCAAACTCATTTTTCGCCCTGAAGGGATAAAACATCACTGCTTTCCTGCCATTCTTTCTGGCTCATCTACACGTTGCTTTTACCCTATCTTTTCTTAACACATGGGCTGTGCTTTATAATTGAATAAGAAAATGCCCAAGGCATTAAAGCCTGTTTTGATTTGTTTGTTTGTTTTCCAAATTTTGCACACTTGATTTTGTTGTTAAAAAACAAATCCAGTTCTGGCTCAGTGCCCAGGGCTCAGTGGTTGGGGCACTGGCCACATATACCAAGGCTGGAAGGCTCGAACCCGGCCAGGGCCTGTTGAACAACAGTGACAACTGCAACAAAAAGAAAATAGCTGGGTGTTGTGGCAGGTTCCTGTAGTCCCAGCTACTTAGGAGGTTGAGGCAAGAGAATTGCTTGAGCCCAGGAGTTTGAGGTTGCTGTGAGCTATGACACCATGCACCACTCTCCGAGGGTGACGTAGTGAGACTCTGTATCAAAAAAAAAAAAAAGAAAGAAAAGAAAGAAAGAAAAAATCCAGTTCAAATAAGTCCCCACAAAATAACAATTCACAGCTTGGAATTTTGTTAACTCTACTTACAGTTGTCTCTGGACTCACAAAACCATGTAATCAAAATCAAATCAAATCAAAATTTTCTCCTCACCTCTGCAGGCATGTTCCATATTTGGCCTTTGATTTATTTCCTCGATGGTGATAAGTTTGCTTATGGGTGGGCCCTTGCCCTCAAGAATGGACTTTGTCTAGGACCTAAATTCAGTGTGTCTCAGAGAGCTCGGTTCAGACATCTAGAAGGTGAAAACAGTCAAAGGTACAGGCATTGAAAATCAGAAAGTGTGGGGCATGGTGCTATGAGATTCCACCTGCCCCCAGAGAGCTCAGCTGACGTGCACAGAAAGTCCTTTCTCTTTCTGGTTCTTAGACTGCACAGCGGACTGCAAGACACTTTCAGAATCACTAACTCACATTTTTGAAGCCTTTTGATTAAAAACAACAATACATACATTAGAAATATTTCCAGAAAGCTCTGAACATAATGGCTTTTATGACCAGATGCATACAAAGCAGAACCTTGGGCCTTCCAACAATGCTTTGTAACAGAGGAATAAAAGCAAATACAGGGCCGGGTGCAGTGGCTCATGCCTGTAATACTAGCAGTCTGGGAAGCCAAGGTGGGCTGATCACCTGACCTCACAAGTTCGAGACCAGCATGAGTCAGAGCGAGACCTCATCTCTAAAAATAGCTGGGTGTTGTGGCAGGTACCTGTAGTCCCAGCTACTCAGGAGGCTGAGGCAAGAGAATCGCTTGAGCCGAAGAGTTGAAGGCTGCTGTGGGTTGTGACGCCACAGCACTCTACCATGGGCAACAAAGTGAGACTCTGCCTCAGGGGGGAAGAAAAAAAGCAAACACAGAAGAAGAGAAGGACTTCTGGGAAAGTCTTCACAGAAAAAGTGTCATTAAAGCCAAACCTTGAAGGACAAAAAGAATTTTCAAGAGACAAACGTGAGGAAGAACTCTTTCCTTGTAGCACGTGAACACAGATTGTTTGGAAATCATCTCTGCAGTCAGAGTTCTAATTTCAGAGTCCTAACTGATGTAGCAAGTGTGAGTCTTAGTCCACAAATGCTGATGGGTAAGAAATGAAACTTTCTTTTCTATATTCAATTCCTTCTCCAATTTGTCACCGTGCCGAGGGCAGTGAAAAGTTAACTGTAGTAATTGGAGCCCCCCTCTCCCCTCCCCACTTTGTGTCTGAGTTCTACCGCGGGAACAGGACCAAGGAGTCAGGGACCGGGCGGGCAGGGAACCCAGTCATGGATCAATACCGACACACTCTGTATCTGCTGAGAAGGGCTGTGTCTGCTTGTGTCCTGACCGGCTGTGCACAGAGCTGGGACTGAGCAGACGCTCACTCCTGGCTACAGAGCCTTTCAGGAGTGCAGCTCTGTCCCTCTACACAGACACCCCTCCAGGATCCCCTTCACCCCTCTCCATCATGCAGCAGATGGATGTCTGGAGTGGGACTGACGCACCCACCATGCCTCCCCACCAGTTCCCTGTGAAGGACCGTTTGCCCAGGCACAGCCCATAATTCTCACCTCGATACATTTCCTTAGTCACAGTGTTTCTTTGGAGGCGTGAATTCTGCACAGGTTCTCTGCTCCATCAGGGTAAATGCCAATCCAGGCGTTTACCAACCGGGCTAAGCAGGAGTTTACTAACCAGGCTAACCGGGCCCTGCACCGTCTGATCACCAGTGGTTCAGTCTCCTATTTCCCTCTTCCTCATTCACTCTGCTCAGCCACACTGGCGCTTCTGTTCCTGGAACATCCTATGCACACTTCCACCTTGGGCCCACTTCTTTTCTCTGCCTGCAGTTCTCTCCTTTCAGATATCCATTTAACTAATTTCTCACCTCCTTCAAGATGCTGACGAAAGCTCAGTTTTCAACAGGGCTTAACCTGACTACTCTGTTTAATTATTTAATTCTTTTTTTTTTTTTTTTTTTTTTTTTAGAGACAGAGTTTCACTTTATCGCCCTTGATAGAGTGCCGTGGGGTCACACAGCTCACAGCAACCTCCAACTCCTGGGCTTAGGCAATTCTCTTGCCTCAGCCTCCCAAGTAGCTGGGGGTTTTTTGTTTGTTTGTTTGTTTTTGATGCAGAGTCTCACTCTGTCACCCTGGGCTGAGCACTGTGGCATCACAGCTCACAATAACCTCAACTCTTGGGACGACTGATTCTCTTGCCCTCACCCTCCCAAGTAGCTGTGACTATAGGCGCCTGCCACAAAGCCCAGCTAGTTTTCCTATTTTTAGTAGAGATGGGGTCTCCCTCTTGGTCAAGCTGATCTCGAACTCCTGAGCTCAGGCAATGCACCAGCCTCAGCCTCCCAGAGTGCTAGAATCACACGCATGAGCCACCACGTCCGGTCTGACTATTCTTTTTAAGCCATAAACTGCCCATCCCACCTCCACCCATTCCTGTCCTCCTTACACCTCATTGCTTTTCATTTTTGGCCAGCTCCACCTAATATACGGAGGGTGCCAAAAAATACATACACATTTTAAGAAAGGAAAAAACTGTATTAAAATTGTAATACTCAAATCATGTTTTACTTCTGCAAGTATAAGAGGTGCACGATATAACTAGTATTCATCTTTTGTTATCAGTATATATTATAATTTTAATATAGTTTTGTCCTTTGTTAAAATGTGTATATATTTTTTGTACCCTCTGTATATATGTGTGCATGTAATATATAACATATGAATACAATATGTAATGTACATATGTACAATACATAACACATATTATGCATGTATATATTATATGTATAATTAACTTACATACTACGTTTATTGTCTCTGTTTCCCAGTAAAATGTTGGCTCCATGAGGTGGGGATCTCTGGCGTACCCTGAGCACCCAGTGCAGAACCTGGATCAGAGCAGGTGCTCAATGGACAAATATAGGAGTGAATGAAGAAAGGAAAGAATAAATGCTGAAGCTGAATACTTTGTTACAAAGAAAGTCAGTCCGTGAAATGCACAAACTTCCAAGCCCTCTGGAGTCTTGAGGATCCCAACTGTCCCTGAGCTGTGGGGCAGAGGACAATCTCTTGGCTTATGGTTTTGCCTGTCACTGGGCAGTGGTTGGTAGCCCCAGTATCGTCCACAGTTATATATTTACTCTAGAACACGGAGTGCCAACATCTGCTGGCCCAGGCCCCCAAGGAGCACTGTGCAGGTTCAGAACCAACACAGCTCTGCCTGATCCACACTCTTCTCCCACCTGGATGACGCTAAGCACCTCACCCTCCAGTACTCAGAAAGGCTCCCCACCCTTCCGCCCTGGCACCCTGATGGGAATAGTTATTCCCAAGCAAGTGTTCATAAAACTGCTCCTTACTGAAATGGCTGTTATGTGCTACACATAATTTCATTTGATTACACAGTTATCCATAAATCACGTTCCTAATGCAGAGGTTCCAAAGGTTAGGATAGTCTGTGGGAGGTGCTCACTAGTCTATGGGAATGGCTTATGGAAGTAATAACAACCTGAAGTGTTGGGGTTAAGTCTGATTAAGTCTGGGTTTCCTGCCAAAGCCACAGGCTTCATCAGTCAGTGGTTTCATGAAGGTACGAGACTGGTTTCCTGGTATCTTCCCATGTTTGCCATCTGACACCCCTATCTTTGATCTTCCTCCTTACTTCCTCTCCACAGCAAACTCACCAAGGCTGGAAGCTATGTGTTGCATCCTCAAAGCTCACAGGTTATTTTCACCCAGGGATAGAGGAAGACAAATCAAAGAAGTATTCAAGTGCCTTTCCTGCATCCATCGTGTGCCCACTATAATTCAAACTCTTTTATAGGCACTAAAGATTCCTCAAATATGAGAGCTAGATCTCCATTCCCATGGAGCGTACTTTGTAGTAGAGGGAAAATGAGACCTAGACAAAGGTTATTTAAAGATCAAAATATTAGATGGCAGAAAATACTAACTAAGAACCTCTATGAAGAGGTGATGGTTAAACCAAGATGGGAAGGCCAAGACAAAAGTTCACATGCCAACATTACAGGAAGAGCTTTCAAGGCAGAGAACGAAGCCAGTACAAAGGTCCTAAGGCTGAAATGAGCTTGGGGAAGAGGAGGCAGAGAAAGAGGCTCTTGTGGCCAGAGGAGAGGTGGCAAGAGGGGAGTGTGCACCAAGGGGTGGGACAGATAACAGGAGCTGGGGCCTGATCAGAGCCCTTGTGGACTCAGGAAAGGAGTGTGGATTTTAACACCAAGACAACGCCAACATTGCCAATGTCTTGCTGCCACCACTCTTATCCCAGAAACCTGTGTGGGCCACAATAGTCACGTTTCCTCCTTTAATGCTAACACTGTTAATGCTACTGCTTTTGGATAGAATGTAAAAGTTGAGAGCTACTGTTCACATAACTCAGCAGTTAGTGAAGTGTTGTGAGCATGTGGTGAACAGTTCTGTGCCCACTGCTGCCTGCGACTCCCACCTCACATCCTAAGCGCAAGTCTACATTTGATGCAGCCAGTTTCCTAGGAGGAAACGTGCCTGTCTTGGGTGTGCAGGCTGTAATTTTCTTTCTCTACAAATTCTGTAAATCTAAAGGAAGAAATTACCACACTCTGAAAACAAGCCCTGTCAAAGTTAACAAAGGCTGGCGATTCCTTCATGTAACTCTCTGAAACCAAAAGACTACCTTTCAAGCCATCCCACATGGAAGCCACTGTTGCAGGCTCTTTAAATTCCCAAAGGGTACATCTAGGATATTGGGGAGCATCATCCTCAGAGAAACACTAGTTAAGTCATTTTGTCCCACAGAAATACTTAAAATATTCTGCATGCATCCTTGAACCTGTCTTATTTTATTTTATTATTTATTTATTGTTTTTCTTTTTTGAGACAGAGTCTCACTTTTTCACCCTCGGTTGAGTGCCGTGGCGTCACAGCTCACAACAACCTCAAACTCTTGGGCTCAAGCGATCTTCTTGCCTGAGCCTCCAGAGTAGCTGGGACTACAGGCATCCACCATAACACCAGGCTATTTTTAGAGACGGGGGTCTCACTGTGGCTCAGGCTGGTCTCGAACCTGTGAGCTCAGGCAATCCACCTCGGCCTCCCAGAGTGCTGGGATTACAGGCATGAGTCACCGTGCCCAGCCTGCCTTCTTTCATTTTAAATGGCTGCTACTGTGGGGTTATGTTTTTTTCTTGACATGCCAAATGTAACTCTCTGTGATTGATGCAAAATGCTGTCTTGTACAGACAACATCATGACTTGGTAGTTCAAATTTAGTGGTTTTAAAGCCTGAAAGCTGCATCATTTTCATCTTAACCCAAGAAGGAATTAGCAAACAGAGAGTTCCAAATGAGTTATCAATCAGGTAGATTTGGGGCTATCATTTTAAAATTGGAATAAATTTATAAACTTAGTAGTATAAATAAATAAAGCAATGAATGAAAAAGAAGTGTATATTTGATCCTTAAATCCCCAAAGCAATCAAGAGATAAACTTGCTGTATGTATATTCATAATAACACACACAACCAACACACATGCTTGTGACTTTAAAATTAGTTGAGATGAAAATTAAATTCCAGCCTGCATTTGCCCAGGTCCTTTCATTGCTTCCATAGAATTCAACACACAGAACAGGTCTTGTTTATAATCACAATGCTCTGATGAAAAACAAAAAGAGATAGAGGCTGTTACCCTCATTAGAAAGAAGAGCAAACTGAGGTGCAAGTGAAAAAATAAACAGAGGCTCAGGAGTAGATGCGTGGCCCCAAGGCCACACAGCCAGTCCTCAGTAGTACAAGTTCTCCTAAACCCTTAGTCAATCCAAGGCTCTTTCTACCAAGATATACAGTTTTCCAACAAACTACTACCCTGTTTGGTATCTCTGGGCCCCAAGGACAGAAGAAACTAATTGACGCCCTAGTAGACACATGAAGCCAGCATCCATTGAGCCTGCCAGGGAGAGAGCAGGCAAGACCCCAGACAGTTGGTATTTGACAGATGTTACCGAGCACCTACTGTGTACCAGGCAGTGTTCTAGGTGCTGGGCACACAAAGAGAACCAGACAAAGTACTTACTTTATAAGGAACTCAACTGCCTGTAACAGACAGAAAATGTACATATAACTGAAACAAAACTTAAAAAGAGACTGTAGACTAGGTCTGGACTACACCAAACCATCTATTAAGCTAGTAAATTCACCTATATCCTGCAGCTGTACTGAATTCATTCATTAGTTCTGTTTTCTGGTGGCCTCTTTAGGGTCTTCTATATGAGTTCTGAGGATCTAATATACACATGGTGACTATAGTTAATAATACTGTCTTGTTCACTTGAAATTTGGTAAGAGCAGATTTTAAGTGTCCTCACAAATGGTAATTATGGGTGGTGATGAATGTGTGAATTTAATTGTGGTAATCATTGTACATGTATACTTGCATCAAATAATCATATTGTACTGCTTGAATAAATACACTTTTATTTGTCAATTGAGTTGATTTTTTAATTAGTTATTTTTAATTTTAATTTTTTATTTCAGATTAATATGAGGAAACAAATAATCAGGTTATAACATTTGCATTTGTCAGTTAAGGTCCCTGTTGTAGTTATGTATGTCAAGAGGTGTGCCATATACCTTCGCCTGGTGCCCATTAGGTGGGAGCACACCAATCTTCCTCCTTTGTCTCCCCTCCCCGCAACTTAAATTGAATTGAGTTTTTCTCTTGTGTGAGCAGTGTATTGGTTCATCCACTGGCTTTGTATCAGTATTGAGTACTTTGGATACTTGCTTCTCTTTTCTTATCATACTTTACTAAGAAGATTGTGTTTCAACTCCATCCAGGTTAATACAAAAGATGTAAGGTCTCCCATCTTTTTATGGCTGAATAGTATCCAATGATATACATATACAATAGTTTATTAATCCATTCATGGATTTTATTTTTTTAATTAGTCACACTAGCTTTCTACATCTTGAAAGTGAAATAAAGCCAAAGATCCCAATGACAATACAAGCCAGACATAGCAAAGGCACAGCAAACACAAAAGGTCTTTCTTATTGATGATGCTGATAACAGAGAAGTCAAGCCAAGTTGGGTTGACTTGCTAGATTTCTTCCTATTATAGTTGATTTTAAATCAGACTTAAGGTAAGACACTTGTTTTGGCAGAGAAGAAGGAAATAATTACTAACTACAGTTGACTTCTCAAAAATGTCTTAGGAGGGCAGAGCAAGATGGCAGATGGGATGGATCTTTAGCTCAACTCTTCCACAACATTTCCAAGATATGAGAATCCCTCAGTAACAGCATGGAGAAGGCAGAGGAAACGATTTCCAACATCGAAGACAAAGGTTTTGAACACTCTCAAAACCTTTAAGAGAAAGAGAAGTGGAGCACAAAAAATGGATCATTCTCTCAGAGAGCTCTGGGATAATTTGAAGAAAACCAATATTCACCTTATAGGGATCCCAGAAGGAGACGAAGTAGCTTCACAAGGCATAGAGGTTCTTCTTCATAAGATTATGAAAGAGAACTCTCCAGACATGCCAAGAGATTCTGAAATTCAGATAGCAGACAGTTTCAGAACCCCAGCATGACTCAACCCGAATAAAACATCCCCCAGGCACATCATAATTAACTTCTCTGAAGTTAATATTAAGGAGAAAATTCTGAAAGCAGCAGAGGAATAAAACCATAACCTACAAGGGGAAGAATATTAGAATGATTGCAGACCTCTCTCCTGAAACCTTTCAAGCAAGAAGAGGGTGGTCATCAACTTTTAATCTCCTAAAACAAAATAACTTTAAACCCAGGATCCTGTATCCAGCTAAATTGAGTTTCATCTATGATAGAGAACTTAAATACTTTAATGACATTCACAAGTTAAAGAAATTTGCCATAACTAAACCAGCTCTCCAGGATATTCTCAGACCTATCCTCCATAATGCCAGTGCAATCCTCCACCACAAAAGTAAACTCACTTAGAAACTTTTGATCAAATTCCAACTTTCACAGTGGTGAAAGTATTAAAAATGTCCACAGGTCTTTCAAAAAACTTGATACCCAAAATTCTAACAGGCTTATCAATATTCTCAATTAATATGAATAGCTTAAATTGTCCTCTAAAGAGGCACAGTCTGGCTGACTAGATACAAAAACTCAGGCCAGGTATCTGCTGCATACAAGAATCTCACCTTACCTTAAAAGATAAATATAGACTTAGGGTGAAGAGACGGTCATCTATATTCCAAGCAAATGGAAAGCAGAAAAAAAGCAGGTGTTGCAATTTTATTTACAGATACAATAGGCTTTAAACCAACAAAAGTAAAGAAGGATAAGGATGGTCACTTCATCTTTGTTAAGGGCAACTCAATATGATGAGATTTCAATTATTAATATTTATGCACCCAACCTGAATGCGCCTCAATTTATAAAAGAAACTTTAACAGACATAAGCAACTTGATTTCCTCCAGCTCCATAATAGTCAGAGATTTTAACATTACTTTGGCAGTGTTGGATAGATCCTCCAATAAGAAGCTAAGCAGAGAAATTTTAGATTTAAACTTGACTATTCAACATTTGGATTTAACAGACATCTACAGAACATTTCATCCTAACAACACTGAATACACATTTTTCTCAGCAGCCCATGGAACATATCCCAAAATCGATCACATCTTAGATCACAACCTCAGCAAATTTAAAAGAATAGAAATTATTCCTTGCATCTTCTCAGACCATCATGGAATAAAAGTTGAACTCAGTAACAAGAGGAATCTGCATACTCATACAAAAACATGGAAGCTAAATAACCTTATGCTCAATGATAGCTGGGTCATAGATGAGATTAAAAAGGAAATTACAGGGTGGCGCCTGTGGTTTATTGAGTAGGGCGCCAGCCCCATGTACTGAAGGTGGTGGGTTCAAACCTGACCTCAGCCAAACTGCAAAAACAGAAAAATAGCCAGGCGTTGTGGCAGGTGCCTGTAGTCCCAGCTACTCAGGAGGCTGAGGCAAGAGAATCACCTAAGCCCAGGAGCTGGAGGTTGCTGTGAGCTGTGTGATGCCACAGCACTCTACTGAGGGTAATAAAGTGAGATTCTGTCTCTAAAAAAAAAAAAAAAGGAAATTACCAAATTTTTGGAACAAAACAACAATGAAGACACGAATTATCAGAACCTCTGGGATACTGCAAAGGCAGTCCTAAGAGGGAAATTTATAGCACTGCAAGCCTTCTTCAAGAGAACAGAAAGAGAGGAAGTTAACAACATAATGGGACATCTCAAGTAACTGGAAAAGGAAGAACATTCCAATCCCAAACCCAGCAGAAGAAAAGAAATAACCAAAATTAGCTAGACAAGGCAGTTGAGGAGGAGGGAGCATTTGGAGTGGGGGGTGGGTTGGCCTAGTGTGCACTCCGCACCTCAGCAACACTATTGCGCATGGAACAGCTGCTTTTGGTAGGCTTGCCCAGAAGAAAAGATGTTTGTTTTTCACAAGCCAAAGATGTACCGAAGTATAGAGGGCTGCTGTATTTGCAGAGCTAAGTCCTCCAGTTCTCGATTCACTGACAGTAAACGCTATGAAAAGGACTTCCAGAGCTGTTTTGGGTTGCATGAAACTCGTTTGGGAGACATCTGCCATGCCAGTAACATAGACTTGCCCCTAGAGGTAATTGTTAATAATTTTGAATATTAACGTCTTGCCAAGGTTGTGACAATTCAAACCTATACTACTGATTATTAAAGCAGAACAGACTGAGCTTTCTGTTAACAGATACCTTGAAGGAAAATATACAGAGAAGTCACTGTATATTTTGCATCCTGTGTACCTCCCTTCATATTAATATTTGATAAAAATTTTAATTTATGGGGTGGTGGCTGTGGCTCAAAGGAGTAGGGCGCCTG